>CATIWQ010215524.1:0-39079 GCA_949673415.1 Euphorbia schlechtendalii
AGTTACATTTTTGAATGAAGATGTGGAGAATGCAAGCTAGTTTCATTAGTTATTTACTTATTTTGGATTGATATTTTGTTGTTTTGTAAGACTAAATGACTATGGATTATATGAATGTTTGAATAATTATATAATTGTGGACAATTTTACATTTTTACGATTTTTTATAGTCGCCGTGTCCCGACCGTGTCCAAATGCATATTTTTTGGAAATTTACGTGTCCGCGTGTCCATGTCCGTGTCGCGTCGGACACTCGAGACGTGTCCGTGCAACCTATATAAGGTTTTGTTTAGATGGTAGTTCTCCATGGTTCATTAAAGTACGGTATGGTATGGTATCGTACGATATGGTTCTTTTAAAATTTTGTTTTTGGATATATATTATGGTATGGTTTAGTTTTTTTAAAATTTAGTTTGATTTAAAAAAGAATCATGGAGAACCACCAAATCCGTAGTTCTATTTTCATGGTTCTTGGAACCATGAAAAAACCACGAGAGAACCGTATCATGAAAATAACAATACAACCAAACAACCGATTTTAAGTTAGTTACATACCACACCATGAAAATACCATGAACCAAACAAGGTCCAATTGTTGTTTACTGCCTGGAATTTCTTAGGGCCACCGACAGTAATTACAACTTTGCCAATATCTCCATTTCTTCTTTCCTCAATTTCGTTCAAATTTTCGAGCAAAAATTTTGGAAAAGGACAAGATTAATCACCAATGGAATGAAATGGGAGAAAATTGTAGGCAATTCCAAAATCAATCACTCTTCATTTCTTAAGTTCTGCAAACCTAAAAAAGAAATTGGGTTCGGTGTTTAGTAAAAAACGCCTGTCTTGGTAATCATGCCCAAATCATCTTTTGCATGGGCAGCTCTAATAAATTTGAGGCGGGATTTAACACTACCTTACTAGAATCATGGATGATCGTTGGGAAATACAAGCTAACACTTTTTTTGGGTAAACTATTTTTCCTTTTACAGAATAGGAATAATATTTTTACTTTTCCTGATTTTTTGATTTTACCATTTTCTTTCTAACATAATTAGATATTTCTTTCTTTTTTTTTAACATTCTCTCCCTCTTTCTCTCTCTTTGTCTTCTTCTAATCAAGATATATGTAAATTGAAATTTCATCATCAAAACTTGTTGCTGCGTTTCGACTCATTCTGATTTCATCATCAAATTCCGATCTAGATTCAAATCTGTTGTTGCTTTTTTTTCTCATTCCGATCTCTTCATCAGTTTTCTGATCTGTGTTGCTACCTCTTTTCATTCTTTCGATTTTTTTCGATATGTTTTATCTATATTCTGGTTTGCTTTCTTCTTCGATTTGATTTTTCGATTTCAGTTTGCTCAGTTTTTTTTGTGAATTTTTGTTTCGATTTGTTTTTTTTATGCGAATTGTTAGTTCATTTTCTGCTCTTTTTTCTTCTTATATAGTGTAGATTGCGATTTGTTCAATTTGTTTCAGTTTGTTTCAATTTTCCAGTGAGTTTAGTTTCAGCTTTGATGCTATTTTGTGATTTGTTTCAGTTTTTATTCCTAATCTGGTGAGCTCCGGCGAGTTTAGGTTTGTATGATTTTTGTTTATCATATTCTTACTCAGCTTTTTTGTGCAACATGTTAACTGTTTTGGTGTATTATCATGGAATTTGGACATATGTTTTCAAGAATTTCAAGTATGAAGATCGTTGTGTGATTATTGATAATCTTGTTAGTTTTTATGTCTTTTCCAACTTTCATTAGAATTCAACTTCACATCATGCCACTATACCTGGTATAATGACTATTATACCTGGTATAATAATTTTACCAGGTATAATACTAATTATACCAGGTATAATAGCCATTATAACTTGTATAACAAGTAATACAAAAACATATTCACATAATTGGAGATAAAGAAAATATTAATATCAAGTTTCAAGTTTCACATTTGAATAGTATATAATAATTATACATCAAGTTTCATATTTCACATTAGAATCCGGTTTTCAGAATATGTCATTATACATGGTATAATGCAAACTAATATTATAAAAAATAATTGAAGATAAAAAAGTATCAAGATCAAGTTTTAGTTTTCGCATTTAAACAGTATTATAGTCATTATACCGGGTATAATGACTATGATACCCGGTATAATAGTCAACATAACAAAGAATATTAGAGAAATATTCAAATAATTGAAGATAATGAAAGTTTTAAGATTTGGTTTCAAATTTCATATTCGAACAATATAATTGACATTGTATCTGGTATAATGTCTGTTATACCTGATAAAATGTCTGTTATACTTGGTATAATAACTACTATACCTGGTATAATAATTATTATACCCGAAATAGTTGGTTATTCTTACATTCACGTATTTTGAAAAATCACAACTTAAATTCTTGTATTTTGAAAATGTGAGATTTGTAAAATTACACCATGGCATGACCTAAAATTATTTTGATTTTTTCTGGTATTTCCATAAAAACCCCATGATCATTTACCTTTTCGATACCTGGTGTCCCTTAAATTTCACTACAAGAAAAAAACGTTATTCTAATAGAAAAATCCAATAGGAAAACGTGAAAATTTGTTAGTAAAATGCTCCCTGACAATGTTTCTGATTGAGAGGCGTGTAATTATACTGACGTGTTTAATGATGGATTTTCTAACGTTTATATTGACGATGATGTATGTTAAAATATGATGATGGATTCTCTGTCAAATGATCATGTCAGAATTTTCTGATGTTGAAAATGAATTCCAGAGATCTTCTCGTCAGCTAATTAGTTTTTTCAAATGCTACTATACTACTAAAATGTTTTTTGAAAGTTTGTCCTTTTAGATGTTCAGTGCTCATTTTAGTTTATTTTTACAAGTGTTGATTTGTAAGTTACCTCTATTGTGGTTCACATGGTTAAAGATGACAATTAAAGTTTAACATATTTTTTAGTGTTTATTTTTTTAATTTATAGAAAGTTTTGTACAATTGAATGGTACTGTAAAGTTAAGAAACGTTAACCATATTTGTAGGGAATCCAGTTCTTAATGAGTATTAGCATATGTAGTAGCAGTATCTCCCTTCAATCCAAACTATATATTTTTTCAATTTTTTTTGTAAACTTTGTTATTTGCTGACTAGAAGATGTTTGGAATTCATTTTCAACGTTAGAAAAATCTGACATGATCATCCGTCAGAGAATCCGTCATTATATTCTAACATACATCACTGTCAGTATAAGTGTCAGAAAACTTGTCATTAAACAAATCAATATAATTACTGACAAGCGTTTTATTGACTGACGCCTCTCAGTCAGAAACAATGCCGGGGAGCGTTTTATTGATAGAATTTCGAGTTCCTACAGATTTTCCATCAAATTAATGCTTTTTTCTTGTAGTGATTAATTATAAATTAGTATGGTAACAATTTAGCTAGATTTTAGAAAAAACCTTCGAAAAAGGCTTATAATTTAAAATGTTTATCAATATATGTTTTAGTAAAAAAAATAAGAAATTCAGGAAAAATTAAAAAATTATGGGAGATTTGAAAAATCGAGAAATTGAGATATGTGGAAGAAATTTTCGAAAAAGGTTTGATGAAGGGTCCAAAATCGTGAAAATACGTACCGACATTCGGTTTCGTAAAAAATCAAGAAATCCAAAAAAAAAAAAAAAAAAGGAAAATGAGGAAACTCAAGGAAATAAGATTTCCGGTAAACATTTCAAGAAGTGTCTGGAATCATAAAAATACATCACAAAGACAAGTTTCGTAAAAAATCGATAAATTTTAAAAAATCCCATAAACTTATGGATAATCAAGAAAATAAGATTGGTTAAAGAAATCCAAAAAATTTTTCCGGAAGTGTCTGGAATCATGAAATAAGGTCTAAATGATCGATTTTGTAAAAATTCGAGAAATTTCAAAAAATTATGAAAATCAAGATAATAAGATTGGTGAAAGATAGTTTCGAAACAAGTTTCAGGATTCATCCGAAATTGTGAAAATATGTCTCGGACCATGATTTTGTAAACTTCCAAAAAATAACTAAAATTAAAAAAATGAAGAATAAATCTTGAGTACGAAATTTGAAAATTCATACTTTTCATTTCGAGAAATGATTATTTTGTGTTGGATTTGAGCGTGTGATTTTTATTAATCATGAAGTCTTGCTTAATTAGTTATGATGAACGAAATGTATCACAATGTAAATGTATTTCTCAGGAAATTTAATTTACTTTAATTTATTGATTTGTTAAAGTATAATGAATATAAAATTACAAATAAATGAAGAGTTTGGATATGTATCCAAAGGAATGTTAACACTCTATGTAGTACATTGTAACAACTAGTTTCTAATGGCTAGTTCAGAATGGGAGCTGCCTCAACAAACTCTAGTAACGGTTAGTTGCAAATCAAGGAAACAAAAGGTAAATAGGAGATACTCCAACACTTTGTTCCAATAGCTAGTTTTCAACTCCAATAGCTCTTTTGCAACGGCTAGCTCCTACAACAAGTATAAACAACATATCAACACTCAATGGAAGAATTGTGGAAAAAATACAAAGCAATTTTATAATTCATTACGCGAGTTTCAAAGTCTTCCATATAACTCTGCATATCATTCAAAGAGAGAACGCTTGTTGAGATCAAGTTCAAATCAATTCAAATTGAATTCATTCAAGAGTTGTGAACTCATACAAGGTTGTGTGAGTGTGTGAACCATTGGTGGAGAGATCGATCATCAACGGGTTCGTGAAAGAATCTGTACAAGGTTGTATAATGGAGAGAAGGTCAAACCAAGGTTGTGTTGTGACTGTGACATATCCTATCCTAATGAGTACTTGGAAAGGATCTCTAAGTTTAGTTGTTAAGCTTGTGGAAAAACAACTAGTAGAAGTTTTGATTATTTCTTAGTAATGTAATCACCAAAAGTTTGGTTGCTAAGCTTATTAAAAAACAATTGGTAGAAGTTTTGATTGTTTCTTCTAAAAACAAATCATCCAAAGTTTGGTTGTTAAGCTTCATTGAAAAAATAACCAATTGTAAGGTTTAGTACTTTGACCCTTAAAAAGTATCACCCAATTCTTGTTTTCTACTTGTAAAGAAAACACAAACTAGTGGAAAATCTCAACTCGTTGACTTGGGGACTAGACTAAGGAAAGGTTTCCTTGAACTAGTATAAAACTCTTGTATGCAATTTTCTCTATCTCTATCCTTTTACTTACTTTCATTCATATGTGAGTATTTATTTTATTGCAAGCTTTAGTACATGAAGGAATCATGCATAATTTAATATTCACAAGTTTTCTACTCCTTTTACATATTTCACATTCATTAAAATTGTGTTTTTGGGAAAACATTATTCATATCACAAAAGAATTTTTGGTTAACTTTATAAGTTTTAAAAGTCCTATTCACTCTCACCCCCCCTGGTCCTTTTCCAGCCTACTCCAGGCCAACAATTGGTATCATAATCCCGCTCTTTGCCCGAAGGTGTCAAAACCTTAGAGTGATCTAGTATGGCTTGCTCTTCTTCTCTTCAAAATGTTTTTACTCCCGAAGGTTTGTCTATCAACCGTTCACCTTTATTTAATGGTGAAAACTATGGTTTTTGGAAAACTTGTTTTTACAATCCACGGATGTTTCAATTTAGAGATATGTAAAAAATGGACCCAACCTACCTTTCAAAATTATTGATGGTGAAAAAGTTTTGAAAATTGAAAGTGAATAAGATAACAATGATTGAAGTATGATTGTTTGAATTTTAAAGATTTGGATATCTTACAATTTGCATTAGACTTTCACGAGTTTAACCGTGTTTCAGGTTGCACTACTACTAAGGAGATATGGGACAAGCTAGAAACTACTCATCATGAAGGGACTAAGAAAGTCAAAGATGGAAAGATTAACCTTTTCATTATGATGTATGAATTGTTCAAAGTAGAACTTAAGGAGATAATTGTCGAAATCAACACAAGGTTCACTGTACTTGTCAACAAACTTAAGAACGATGGAGAATAATTCCGAAACTAATTAGAATTATGCCAAGCTCTTGGAGTGCAAAGCTCATTGAAATTGAAGAATCAAAGAATTTCTCGGACAACTCAGATGATTTCATAGATCTCTATTTACCTATGAAATAAAGATGAAATCCATAACTAACAGAGAAATGGTGCATAAACTGAAATCTCTTACATTAAAAGTTGAAACCATCAAGGAAGAATCCTCATCCTCGAAAGATGAATCAGAAGAAGTTCTACTTATCTACAAATTTAAAAAGTTCCTGAAAAGGAAAAGAAAAGACAAGAAGTCCTTCAAGAAGGCAAATAACAAGAAGTTTGAGAAAGAGAAAGATGAAAGAATTTAAAACAAGATATCACATGTTTTGAATGTAACAAAAATATACACTACAAATCTGAATGCCTCAAGCTCAAACACAATGAGAAATCTGTAATGGTTGTAACTTGGAGTGATAGTGAAAACTTTAGCTCGGATGAAGAAGATGAAAAGGAAGAAAAATTCCAAATATGCTCCATTACCGAAAGTGAAGAAGAAACACCTACTTCTCAAGTTCAACATGAAATGGTAAATACATAGGAAGATGAGGCAATCCTATACTCACTTTGTCATAAAGATGTAATTAATGTGTATTTTAATCTCGTTAATAAAAGTGAAAAGATGAAAGAAGATATGAGAGACAAATATGTGAGAATCATTATGCTAGAGAGAAAGCTAAAAGAAAGAGATGATGAAATAAGAAGAAGAGAGAAAAGAGTCAGAGAGAAATGGGAGATGCTCTGAGTACTTCAAGAGAAAGAGAAAAAGAAAAAGAAGGATGGAGAAAAGTCAGATTTTTTTGAAGATATAAACCTTGGTGTTATTAATGAAGTTACTTGTTTGAATACTCGAAATGATGAGTTGAAAGTTATTAGACATGATGTATGACCTAGAGGCAATTAGGATGATATATCTTTATTAGTTATAATGTACAAATAGTTTTCAGATTATTGTTATCAATAATAAAGGTAGCTTTGTAATTTATTAATGTTTATTTAAATTATGTATCTTGTTGGTATCATATATAAGTGCATTAATAAGACAAAGTCCGTGACTAATTCATATAGTGAAAGTGTGAGGACATAGTGGGAGCTATGTGGTGTGAGAATTGAACACATGTGTTACTATGAATAGTCTAAATATCCCTAGTCATAGTTTCATTGAGACTAGACATCAATGAAGCTGATAGATTGGCATGTATAGGTTTACTCCTTGGATTAGATCCAAGAAGATGATCTCACGAGCTGAAGGTGGTACCTTGAGTTAACACATGAATGTATTCGGGTAATGCATTAGAGATCGCTATAAGACAAACACTTGAAAATAACTATATCCATGTGTTGGTGTCATGTCTTATTGTAGTAGTAGTACAAGTATCCGCAGACCTATGATACTGGTTACCTTGTGTGGGAGTTGTTATAATTTGGGTCAGACTTATTCATACACTAGCGATCAGGATGATACGGGTATAGTAATGATCACTCATTGGTAAGCCGAGTAGTTAAGATGTGATCCATCGCTCTTGATATAGTGATATAATGGGAGTTTTACCTAAAGGCCTCTTGTTTAAGAGACACACTCATAACCCTCTAATCAGAGTATGATTGATAGAAAATGTTTCTAGTCAATCTTGATACATTATGGCGAGTGGTGTTCTTCATGAACAAATATAATTCTAGGATAACTACGGCTATTACATGAGCTAACACTTAATCCGAGCTCAATAAAATGGATGGTACTTAACTTGATGGAAGGAGTGTATTGTATTGGTTACTATTGTAGAATGGGATCAAGTCATATGCACGTGACGTTTCAAGTATCGGGGGATCATACACCTTTTCTAGAAAGCCCATTTGATCTTCTAGAGTTATCGGGTTCCATATCATTTTGAAACATTGAGCCTAAAGGTTTCTAGATGGGAAGCCTAGTTTAGGTTAACCTCTAGCGGCTTTAAACTTCGAGATCCTATGAGGCCACACACTTTGGGTCTTTACCGGACTAAGTAATGAACTTATAGACTAGGTCTATGCCAAGAATATAAAGAAAGTCAAAATCACTGGATGGATTATTAATTGGTTGGACCAATTAATAATTAAAAGGATTTAAAGGAGGAGTTTTGGGAAAATTGCACAGAGCGTAGCAAGGGAATTTTTACCGTTACGAGTGGATCCCGCGAACACTACCACTAGCATGTGCTGGCACTAAGCTAGCGCATGTCGGCAGGCAGTTGGCCCGCTAACAAGCCCAGCTTGCGAGATTAGGCAAGCCCGTTAAGGTTTTCCTTGTGTGGAAACGCACAGCCCACTCAAGCGGGCTATGCGAGCTGGGTCAACCCGTAGAGCCTTGGGCTCTGTGCGTGTAACCCCTTGTGGGATGAGGATTTTCCCCATCCCACATTGCTAAAAGGGGAGCTTTCAGCTCCCCTTCTCCCTACAAATAGCCTCTCCCTGCTTCTTTATTTCTCACTTCAACTCAGCCTTCCTTTTGAGTTTTGACATTTTTCTTTGCGAGCTTTTTGTGAGATCTTCCACGAGTTTCTCCATTGTCACAAGAATTTTTTTGAAGGCTCATTCATATTTTGAAGAGAGCCTTTTAAGTCATATTTTTGGGTTGGTCTTTGAGTGGTCTAGCAGCTGTTATCTACCAACGAGTTTTTCCTCAAGCAGGAGGTTTTGGTTGGTGAAGATCCTTGGGGACCAATCATAGAGGCTGTCCTAATTTGGAGGCTAGTGTTATCGAAGTGCTGTCCAAATGTTCTAAGGGAGCACCACACCAAAGGGAAGGCACATTAATTGGTTTGTTTTTAACTTAGATGTTAGGTTTCTTTTAATAAGTTTTATAAACCTATGAGCATCAATAAAACGTTTCAAATTAGGTTATATCAATCATGGCATGCTTAGGAGATCCTTTAGGGTTTAAGTTTTGAAATTCTACCTTGCAAGTTTGCATGTTCAATTACATTCTTAATTAACCAGCATTGGTATCATAGCCTGCCTTATGCTATGCATGATAGAAGATAATATGTTGAAATGATATTTTCTATTAATTGATTAAAGTTTGCTATGCATGACTTAAGTTTCAACTCCTGTTATAGAAAATGATATGATAACTAGATTAAGGTTTTGCTCAAACTTAGTCTAGGTGATTATCATATAAATTGACAATGTTTTACCACAAATGTAATTGCTTTAAATTGAGAGTCATCGAGAACTTCACTCTATTAAAAGAATGAAATCTTTAAATCATAATTGTCTGCGGTACAACGAATCAAAGTATTCGTGGTTATTTTGTCAAGTATTGGACTTGGCTGCTCATTTACTTTAAGGGGGCCTCCTACTTGGAAATCTCCATCGGTATTATACCCAAGGGTTTTTATGACTTAGTTGATTTCTAGTATAAGAATTGGATTTCGCATAGATGTTAAACATGATGTATTCCTTAGAGATTATTCGGGCAATATATCTTAATTAGCTATAATGTACAAATGGTTTCAGATTATTATTAATAAGAATTATGGCATCTTTGTTATTTATCAGTGCTTTTATTTATGTATCTCATTGGTATCATATATGTATAGTATTATGTATATGCTCATTGATAAGAAAAAGTCCATGACTACTTCATAGCGTAAAAGTGCAAGGACATAGTGGGATCTATGTGGTGTGAGAACTGCACATACGTGTTACTTTCAATAGTCTAAGTATCCATAGTCATAAGTTTAATTGAGACTGGACATCAATGAAGCGGACAGACCAGCATGTGTAGGCTTACTCCTTAGATTAAATCCAAGCAGCTGATCTCCTGAGCTGAAGATGGTACCTTGAGTTAACACATGAATGTATTTGGGTAATACATTGGAGAACACTATAAGACAGACACTCGAAAATAGCTATATCCATGTGTTGGTATCATGTCTTATTGCAGTAGCAATACAAGTATCCTAAAACTTGAAATACTGGCTACCTTATGTAGGACTTGCTATACTTTGGGTCATACTTATTCATACCCTAGAGATCAGGATGATATGGGTGATTATGGGTATAGTGATGATCATATGTTGGTAAGCAGAGTAGTCAAGATGGGATCCATCGCTCCTAATATAGTGATATAATGGGAGATGTACCTTAGGGCCCCTTGTTGAAGTAACACACTCATAAACCTCTTATCAGAGTTTAAGATTGATAGAGCAAGTTTCTAGTCAATCATGATACATAATGGTGAGTGGTGTTCTTCGTGAACAAGTCTAATTCTAAAAAAGCTATGGCTATCACATGAGCTAACACTTAATCTAAGCTCAATAAACTGAATGGTACTGAACTTGATGGAAGGAGTGTATTGTATTGGTTACTAATACAAAATCGGATCAAGTCATAGGCACGTGTCATTCTGACTAAGTTTAGATTAACCTTTAGTGCTCTATACTTCGGGATCCTATGAGGTCACACACTTTGGGTCTTTACAAGACTGAGTAAAGAACCTATAGACTGGGTCTATGCCAAGAATATTGAGGATATTGAAATAGTCAGATTAATTATTAATTGGTTAGATGATCACAAGATTTTGACTATACTCGTTCCTATAGGCTTATATTCGGTAACGGTGCTAAAAACCTTATGCCCCGCTTTTCTACTAATAAGATAAAAGTTCTAAATATAAACATGTGTTGTCAGTATCACTCATCAAATAGAAAAATGATGACTACTGCAAGTATATGGTTACGATGTAGTTTTAAAAGATATCGATCCCACAGGGAAGGAATTCATATCTAAGGACCAACTAGAGTTACAGAACAAAAGAAATAAGATAATTTGTATTGGAGGGTTTTGATGATAGACTAATGAATAGACAGATGCATGAATAGATTAGAGAAGATGTAAACTATATAGATATTTCCCCAAGGATAAGTATAGTAGAGAAAAACATGCAAAGTAATCAAAGTTGTTATAAACACTAGATAACTTCAACAAACTCGGTTCTAGACGCCCAAATATTCAATAATTCACCATAGAGTAACATATGAAATGCCTTTTCTAGATCTAGGGTAAACAAATTATAACACTTATAAGAACCTGGATAACAATAATACTATGCTTAGTACGGATTGCTCTCACATAGCCATATTTAGCAAGTTACCACTTCAAAAATATTGGCTCACTAAATAGCGTTATAATCACAGATCCAATAATTATATACAATCTTGTTAACCCCGAAATCACTCTTAAAGTCAACTCAAAAGCTTATAACTTTAATATAAGAGACGCAAGATGAAATACTCGTTATAACACATAGACATATCATAAACATTGAAATAGAAAGTATAAGTAGAAAACAAAGTAAAGTTGTAAGGTATGCAAGTGAAAGCTAAAGTTGATCAAATCGTATCCACTCTTTAATGGGAGTAATCAATTCTTGCAATTCCTGCCTCTAATTTGAATTCGGTCTCCACTCGTACAGAACCTCCGCTAGGATGCTATTCTTTATGAATATCGAAATCAGTGTTGAAGAATAGAAACTTTTATTGATTAGTGCTTTGCAATTACACTCATACAACAATTGTTCTAATAAGTGGAAAAATCTAGTGATTGAAATAAGAATCGAATCACTTATTCATTTTTCTCGCTATAACTTTGAACGTAGTGAAATCTATATATTTTCACTCTCTATCATACAAGCATACTATCATTCAATGTCTACTACTTATTACCCCACCATGCATGTCATGAAAATGGTTGAGTTTTGAACCCTATTTATAGAGCATGAAGGGTTACGTCTATCCAAACGAAGAGTCGTGTCCATTGGCGAAGGGTTGCATCACTTTAATATGATTGGATGTAAAGTTTCATTCTCATCCACAATGGAAAGGCACCTTTTTGTGATTGGTCTACTCCCAAAAGGTGTCTTTTTATTTGGAAGTTGATGGTGGTTGATGGCGATTGATCGTTCTTATCCGGCTGTTGGTAGTTGAGAAGAGATAATCAATAACTGTCACAAGTCGCGACTACGAATCACATGTCATGATCGTGAACAATGGTTGGCAACTTTCTGTTTATGAAGGGTGACAAGTCGCGACTACGAATGGGTGTCAACAATGCTTTTTTTCATAATTCTTCTTACAACTTTAACGATCTTTGACAGCTTCGATCCTAAGTCATTTTCTTATGTTCCACACATCTTTTTACACCTTTTTCACTCTTTTTACATAAAATTCCATCTTTGATCATTTCACTCCCAAGATTCACCTAGTTTCTGCACTTGCATAAAAAACAACTACATACCATGTGAAATCTTTTATATGAAGTATAAAATGACTCAAAACCATATCATTTTATAAGTAAAAATATCATAATAATAAGTATAATTATACACTTATCACACCCCCACACTTAACTTTTGCCTTGTCTTTAAGGTAAACACAACAGAAGTTTATAAAATAGTATTCAAGTTCATACCTCATTTGGCAAAAGACTATTGTAGTGAGTACCACATTCCCACGTTGCATAAAGTTTAAGTAAAAGTTTGAAATTTCCAACAAATTAGTAATGTGCAATTTATATAGTTCAGTTGCATACCTTTGATCTTAATGGAGGGTCAACTGAATCATATCTTCATATAAGTGTTATATGCTTACTCGAATATTTCCTTCTCTTAAGTATATTATAAAGTATAAAGGACAAAGTGAGCACACTTTGAAAAAATTAATCTCAAGGCATTTTTAGGTAACCTAGTATGCTAAACTCTCTTAGTGGTTGCATTTTATGCTTCATACCACTCTCCCCTTTTTTAGTGGTTGCATTTTATGCTCTATATCACTTTCTCTCATTTTTTTCTTTCAAGCATATGTTTTTGAAGTATAGATTCGCACTTTTGCACCCATTTTTCATGCTATACTACTTTTTTCTTTTTTCACTCATTGAATGGTTGCCGTTTCTGCTCCGTACCATTCCTCACCTTTTTCATAACTCTTTGTTTATCCTCTCTTTCTTTTGATTTTTCTCTCTTAATACCCTCATTCTTTATTGATCACTTGCAAAGTATTATGGCTATAGTTTCCTAACACTTTAATCACACTCCATACTTATATGACATATTCTAGAATAGCATATAAAACTCAAATTAAGAACACTATTAAATATTACTCCACTACTAACTTATCAGTAGCATTAAACTAAAACTATATAACTTATACTAATTCATGTTGCATTGAAATATATATCGAAACTTACTTGGAATGTTGCTTTCGAATGTTACTCATCACTCATCCTTGCCAAATGCTATATGTTGTGCCACTAGCTCTCACACTCTCAATGTGCGCTCAAACTCGAAACATTTTGTTCGAAATTTGGACTAACGTCAAACTTGTAATACCTAACACTCATAATAACCTTGGAACATATGTTAGCATAGAATAGGTATGGATAATGTATAAATAATACAAAATCAAGAAAATTTTTCATTCATCTATTTTTTTAATTTATTTAATTTTTTTGGATTTGCAGGATTTTTTCATAAATACCCCCCCACACTAAAGAACACAATGTCCTCATTGTGAGACATTTTAATAAAAATGAAAAACACAAAATCTAAAAACAAATAACTAGTCTATAAATTTGAAAAAGAAAATTAAATAAAAGAAAAGAAAAGAGTAAACCCGTCTATTGAGAAGGTGAATCCGGTGGACTAGGCGTAAATTGACAATTTTGTTTTCTAAAGAAAGATAGTAATTTTCGAAGCATCGATTTATTACTCTTCTTTAGAATCTTCATATCTTTTTTCATTACTCCAAGTTCTGCTTGGCAATTGTCTAATTTTTGTTTCATACTCACCTTCCAATCTTGCAGAGCTTCGTCTTCTTCTTCTTCATCTTCTTCTTCAATCATTGGAGCCTTTTCAAGATGACTCCTAGTAGTTGGATCAGATGGGCCAACGGAAGAATCATCATGAGTCAAGATTAGTTTCTTGGTTCGGGTAGAGTACGAGTAGAAAGAATAGACACAATCATTCTCTTGAAGAAGTCCGTTATTCTTCAAGTAATTCCCATCCATATAACGACACCCGGTTGTTGAACATAGGGGAGTTCGTTTCTTGCACCCAAGATGATAGCGGTGATAATTTCAACTGCCACAATCTTGTTCCTCATGCTCATCGAATTCTTCTTCATCATGTCCCAAATAATATCTACGAACTCCGCTTTTTGTTTCATCAATGCGCAAGAAAGAACAAACAAATCTCGCTTTTGGACTTTGGTGTTCTCTACTCGATTAAACAACGAAGTGGTAAGGTATTTGTGGAGTAGAAGAATACAGTCATCCTTAATAAGTTTATTAGGAGAATGTTTAGGGTCCAAAACTCTCTTACCCATTAAATTTTCCCAAACTCAATTTGCTTGAAAAGAATCCATCATGCTCGATGAATTTTCAATTCTGAACCCGAACCAAGTACCCATCATCTCTCTTGTGACGGTGTAATGTTTGCCTTGGTTACAAAACTGAATCGCCCTCTTCTTTTTATCTTCAAAATTGAATGTCACTAGACATTCTAAAATCCAATCACAATTTTGTGGAAATCGCATTCCCACAAACATGCTTAAACCAAGATCAGCAAGATACATCCCCATTTCCTCATGGAGGCCTAAAGTCTCCAAGAAAACCATATCAAGAAAAATTATACTGTTAATCTCCAACTTGTTCAAAACTTGGAATCTTTTCCCTTCCTCACGTGAATGAATCGGAAAAGGACTACTGTAATCTTGTTCATAATTTGGGATTTATCTTCTGTTTACAGCTACCTTAACATGAGGCATATTGGTTTTTTGAAGTAAAGGTTTGAAAAAGGTTTTGAATGCAGAAGAATAGAGATGAAAGAATCAAAACTCTTATAAGCTTTGTAGAAGGTTGTGGTGGTTATGGATTCAATCTAGACCTTTATATAGAGTTCTAATAGGTCATTGATTTGCCAAAATAGTCAATATAGCCGTTTCTCCTTCAAACTAGCCATTATTGGCAGTTTCAGCTATCTGTCGCATGTTAAATCACGATTTGCAACGGTCATATTCTTCCCATGTAGTGACTTTCTTCACAACAGGAACAGAAGGTTTTACTGCACATTGTCACGGGCGCGATCTATAGTCGTGGTCGCGACTTTCTTCAATTCCTCTTATTTCTTCAATTTTCAGACTTAGTCTTATAAAAACTTATAAAAACAAATATGTTAAATAGAAATAATAAATATTTACTATCTTCATACCTGGAATGATTTATGGTGAAGATAGTAATAGTACATCAACGTCTTGTTCTTCAAATTTATTTTTTTATTTAACATACATTAACAAACATACAATTAAACAAACAAACAAACAACAACAAACAGCAAATGACAAACTGTACAAAATCCTAAAAACTTAAGTGAAAAATGAATATTTATTCGCAGGGAAGCGATTTTATCAATAGGTCAATCTTATAATAAGATTCCAGTAGATCTCGCTCGACATCAAACATTAGTGTATGAATATCATCGATTTTCCTATGAATTGAAATTTACACCTCCATAAGTTCATTTAACTTTCTTCAAAGGTTGGTTGCTTTTCGTTCTTCCTCCCTTGCAATTTCCCTTTCTCTTTGTCTGTCGGCTTCCACTCTCTCCTCCCATGAATTCCAATCATAGGTGATCTTATTTTCTCCAATGCACCTGACTAGAAATCCATACTCGAATAAAACTTCCATTTTTAATTCCAGAATCTTATCTTCATTAGTAAAGTCTTTAGTGGAATAGGGCATTCTCCCAATCTATTCCAATAGATTTGCCATCGTTCGACACCCATATTCTGTCATTCTGGGATTTTGTACGGCAGACATAATACGATGTAATAACATGATGTATCACCTCCAAGATGATTATTTCATATTCTTTTCACATCTAAATTAGGATCGATAAATTATACAGTTTAAGAAATACACAAATATATATAATTAGAAAGCGTACCGTAGTCTCTAGTAATTTTTATCTCTAGAATGCACTTACGTTCCCCGGCAACGGTGCCAAAAACTTAATCGCAAGATTTTGAATATACTCGTTCCGATAGGCTTATATTCGGTGTTGGTGCCAAAAACCTTGTTCCCCACTTTTCTATTGATAAGATAAAAGTTCTAAATATGAATAGGTGTTGTCAGTACTGCTTATCAAATAGAAAAATGATGACCACTGCAAGTATGTAGTTACGATTTAGTTTTAAAAGATATCGATCCCACAGGGAAAGAATTCGGTTCTAAGGACCAACTAGAGTTACGGAATAAAAGAAATAAGATAATTTGTATTGGAGGGTTTGGATGGTAGACTGATGAATAGATAGATGCATGAACAGATTAGAGAAGATGTAAACAATATAGATATTTCCCTAAGGATAAGTATAGTAGAGAAAAACATGCAAAGTAATAAAAGTTGTTATAAACACTAGATAACTTCAACAAACTCGGTTCTAGACCCCCAAATATTCAATAATTCACCATAGAGTAACACATGAAATGACTTTTCTAGATCTAGGGTAAACAAATTATGACACTTATAAGAACCTGGATAACAATAATACTATGCTTAGTACGGGTCGCTCTCACATAGCCATATTTAGCAAGTTACCACTCCAAAAATGTTGGCTCAGTAAATAGCGTTATAATCACAGATCCAATGATTATATACAATCTTGTTAACCCTGAAATCACTCTTACAGTCAACTCGAAAGCATATAACTTTAATATAAGAGATGCAAGATGAAATACTTGTTATGACACATAGACATATCATAAACTTCGAAATATAAAGTATAAGTAGAAAATAAAGTAAAGTTGTAAGGTATGCAAGTGAAAGCTAAAGTTGATCAAACTGTATCCACTCTTTAATGGGAGCGTTAATTCCCGTAAGTCCTGCTTCTACTTTGAATTCGGTCTCGACTCGTACAGAACCTTCGCTAGGATGCTATTCTTTGTGAATATCGAACAAATCAATGTCGAAGAACAGAAACTTTTATTGATAAGTGCTTTGCAATTACACTCATACAACAATCGCTCGAATAAGTGGAGAAATCTAGTGATCAAAATAAGAATCGAATCACTTATATATTTTTCTCGCTATAACTTTGAACGTAGTGAAAACTATATATTTTCACTCTCTATCATACACACATACTATCATTCAATGTCTACTACCTATTACCCCACCATGCATGTCATGAAAATGGTTGAGTTTTGAACCCTATTTATAGAGCATGAAGGGTTGCGTCTATCTAAATGAAGAGTCGTGTCTATTGGCGAAGGGTTGCATCACTTCAATATGATTGGATGCAAAGTTTCATCCTCATCCATAATGGAAAGGAACCTTTTTGTGATTGGTCTACTCCCAAAAGGTATCTTTTCATCTAGTAGTTGATGGCGGTTGATCGTTCTTATCCGGTGGTTGGTAGTTGAGAAAAGATAGTCAATAACCACAGAAGTCGTGACCATGAATCACATGTCGCAATCATGAACAATGGTTGGCAACTTTCTGTTTATGAAGGGTGACAAGTCGCGATCACGAATGGGTGTCACAATCGTAAACAATGCTTTTCTTCATAATTCTTCTTGCAACTTTACCAATCTTTGACAGCTTGGATCCTAAGCCATTTCCTTATGTTCCATGCATCTTTTTGCACCTTTTTCACTCTTTTTACATAGAATTCCATCTTTGATCATTTCACTCCCAAGATTCACCTAGTTTTTGCACTTGTAAAAAAAAAACTACATACCACGTGAAATTTTTATATGAAGTATAAAATAACTCAAAACCATATCATTTTATAAGTAAAAATATCATGATAATAAGTGTAATTATACAATTATCATTAGACCAAATTAATAATTGAAGGGAGTAAAGAGAAAATAGGGAAAATTGCATGAAGTGGAGCAAGGGAATTTTTCCTATTACGAGTGGGCCCCAAACGAACACGGGTTGTTCGATGTGGGACCTACGCGGCTTCCCACTAGTTGAAAAGCTCATGGGCATGCTAGCGGGATGCAAGTCACGTCAAGCCCTCTAGCTTGGGCTTACGGCACAAGGTAAGCCTGCTAGGGCATTCCTTGTGGAGGTAGACGCGGGTCCAAGTGACCCGCTCGGTTAACCTGCATGTGGGATGGGAATATTCCCATCCCACATTATGTTTGAGGGGTAGTTAACCAGTTCCCCTCTCCTTATAAATATGCCTCCCCTCTCTCAGTATTCCACACTTCAGCTCAGCCTTTCTCTCTAAGTCTGACATCTCTTTCTTCGTGCATTGTGTGAGATCCTTCACGATTTTTTGCAAACAACAAAGAATTCTTTAGAAGGTTCTTTCTATTTGAAGTGAGCATTCTCTGTTTATATTTTCGGGTTAGTCTTCGAGCGATCTAGCAACTGCTGTCTACTAACGGGTTCTACCTAAATGAGGTTTTGGTCAGTGAAGATCCTTGTGGATCATTCATAGAGGCTATCCTAGTTTGGAGGCTCATGCTAACGAAGTTCTGCTGAATTGATCTAAGGGAATGCCGCATCCAAAAGGAAAGAGAAGCACACATCAACCAATATTGTTCTAAACTTAGATGCTAGGTTTCTTTTATAAGTTTTATAAATCTATCAGCATCTATGAAACATTTTAACTTAGATTATATTAGACTTGGGCATGGGCCGGGTTCTTACCGGGCTTTATCGGGCCTAGCTAAATAATGAATAGCCCAAGCCCGGTCCAAACCCATGAAAAAATACATTGGGTTTTGGCCGGGTTGGGCCTTTAATAAAATAATCAAAACCAAGCCCGGCCCGCAGGTCTAAATATTAATTGTTTCAAATAAAAAAATTAATATTTATTACTAAAAAATAATTGTGAAAAAATAATTCCAAATATATTTGTAGTATAAGTCACAAAATTGAGTTTAAATGTTAAACTTTAGGAAAAAATATGAAAATTTTCAACCATATAATTTTTTTTTTACTTTGAATGTATAAAATATATATATATATTTTTAACATAATAATTATTATTTCGGGCCGGATGGGCCGAGCTTGGGTTTTATTATTAAAACCAAGCCTGACATATATTTTACTCGGGCCACTTCGGGTTCGGGCCGGTCGGGCCTAATCTCCAATCACCTTGTCCAAGCCCATCCCATGAAGAGCGGGCATGGACGGGTCCTGTGGATCAACGGGCTCGTGCCCAGGTCTAGATTATATCAATCATGACATGCTTAGGAGATCCTTTAGGTTAATTTTAAGTTTTGAAATTCCACCTTGTAACGTTGCATGTTCAATTACTATCTTGATTAACCAGCAATATACATGGTTTAAGTTGTTAAATTAAAACTTATAGACATATGTGCAAGAACTTAAACATGGACCTTGTTTATTTTGCACACTCTGGGAAGTCTTGGCATAATGAAATGATTATGATGTACCAGTCTTGAGCATTTTCCCTTAGATTAATAATATAAATAGCCTGAAATCAATATTATCATAATCATATCCATTGTATAAGACCTAGACTAGGGCAAGACTAGCTGCACCAATAAAATCCCTATAACAATAGTAAGGCGGTAAGTAATCTTCCCATCATAAGTCGTGATACGAACCTTAATAACGGATGTAAGGATATGTACTACATGCTTTCCCTTAACATGTGTTTGGTCATGAGACTAGATGGGGTTATTGCCTTAACCAAAATGGGTTAGTTGTCCATATTAGTGGAGCTAATGCTAGATTGGAGACATATTTGAGGAGTCATATAATTAGGTACGCACAGCTGGAGAAAGAGAAATTAAATGGACTAGCAATTGCATGGAATGCAAATGGACGGGTTCCAACCATGGTTGTATTATTATGGCCTGATATGCTGTAGCAGGGGTCATGATGAATGGCTATGGATGCTACCTACTAAGGAAAAGTGGTTGGACCAAATTTCCTGAATTCAATAGATGGGGCTATTTGAATGTCGATAAAAATAGTAGTAAATATGTGTTTAATTAAAGACCTTATATTAAATGCATGTACATGTACTAATGTTTGAACAATTTCTATCTTTTATCTAGGTTGAATATGAACAGTAACACTGATAAGCATCCGTTTGGAAATAAAGTTTATAAAGGATACAATTTTCATGAGTGGTTCGAGAATGTGATGAGGTTCTTGAAAAACCTTGGTATGGATTATGTGCTAGATAATCCGTATCTCGAACTCCCCAGAGAAGATCCTTTCATTTATCAAATAGATGAGTACGTGAAGCATAAAAAGGATTGTGATTTCGTAAAGAATTTCATGGTCAATGCTATGCTTCCAAGGTAAAAGGATTAATGCAAAGACTTGGACATGAAGTCTATACTTGTGTAGCTTGTGATGATGGATGAATATGAAAGATTCATGCTTTCTACAAGTTTAGGGGATGACACCTCAGCAGTTGAGTTTGCCATGAATGTATATGATAACTGATCTAAATAGTTAAGGAAAATGAGAGTTACTTATGTTCAGGAGGCCTTGAAATAGATTGTACTAAAAAGGTCTACCAAAAAGGTATGACGGTTTCAAAATAGTTTTCTATGGAGTCGAGGATTACTGTAATTTTTCCAAGATGGTAGACATGTTGGAATATTATGATATTTAGTTTAGAAATAAACTTGAAAGTTAACTTGTTACTGAGGATCGAAAGATTAGAAAGTCAAAGGGCTTTCAAGGTCAAGAGAAGACTCATGAAAAATGCCGAAATGAAACATGAGTTATAAGCTCAAATTTCTGAATAAGTGAAGAAGAAGCCAAGTGAGGCATCTACTTCAGGTGTGTTCATGATAGAGAGTTTCTCTACAATTCTTTATGATTCTTCATGGGTATTAAATACTGGTTAGGGTACTCATGTCTGTACTTTTGTGCAGGGGTTACAGAATAGTAGGAGGCTTGCAAAGAGGGAAATGGACCTAAGAGTTGGAAATGGAGCACTGGTTGCTACAACAGCTGTAGGGACATATAGCCTTTGTTTGCCTAGTAGCCTTGTTTTATTTTTGAATAATTGCTATTACATTCCTTCTGTCACTAAGAATATTATTTCTATTGCGTGTTTAGCAACAAATGGATTTGAGATTTTAATTTCCAATAATAATTGTCAAATTCGATGCCATAATGTTCTTTATGCTTGTGGAATATGTGTTGATGGCATTTATGTTCTAGATACTAAAACTGAAATTCTAAATATGAACATTGTAAACAAATTGAAGTTAGATAATGAGAAATCTTCATACTTATGGTATTATCATCTAGGCCATATAAATGAGACTTGCTTAACTAAGTTACACAAATACCATATGAAATGTGGTATGGTAAGAAACCAGCTATATCTCACATGAGAGTTTGGGGATATCCTACTTATGTAAAGAGGACCAGTTCAAATAAGTTAGGTGCTAAGTCTGACATGTGTCTATTTTTAGGTTACCCTAAAGAGACTATGGGTTATACGTTTTATGATCCTAATGAACAAAAGGTACTTGTTTCTAGAAATGCTCAATTCCTCGAGAAGGAGCATATGCTTGTGAAAGCTAGTGGGAGCAATCTTGAGCTAGACGCTCAAGAGGATCAAACAGACAATCAATTAATTGTTCCTACACCTATTACACAAGAAAGTGTAAGCATGGAACAACCTATTATAACGCTGATAAGTGTATAATTACACTTATTATCATATTGATTTTATACACTAAGCACTATAGTGTTAGTCATTTTTATGCTTCATATGAAAGATTTCATGTGTTATGCAGTTGTTTTTGATGTAAATGCAGATACTAGGTAAATCTTGGGAGTAAAATGATATAAAGTGGAATTCTATGTAAAAAGAGTGAAAAAGGTGCGAAAAGTTGCGTGGAACTTATAGATTTGGGTTAGGATCAAAGCTGTCAAAGATTGATAAATTTGCAAGAAGAATTCTAAAGAAAAACACAATTCACGGTCATGACTTGTATACTTCAGAACAGAAAGTTGCCAGACAAGTATTCACGGTCATGACTTGTATATTGCGGTCGCAACTCCTACGGTTTTCTAGTTAAATCTTCTTAACTAACAACCACCAAATAAGAGCGATCAATAGCCATCAACTACCAATGAGAAGATACCTAAAAAAAGTCAACCAATCATGAAAAGGTGCCTATCCATTGTGGATTAGATTAAAGCTTCTCAAACAATCATAATGAAGTGATACAATCTTTCGCCAATGGACACATCTCTTCATATGGATAGACGCAACCCATCGAACTCTATAAATAGGGCTCCAAACCTCACCAATTCGTGGGAATGGAGTGCAAAAAGTGTGGAATTGTGTATAGTGCATAGTGTGTGCATAGATAGAGAGAAAAAATATTTAGTTTTCACTACGTTCATAAGTGTTAGTGAGAAAATGTTTAAGTGATTCGAATCCTTATTTCGATCACTAGATTTCTCTACATATTCGAGTGACTATTGTATAAGTGTACTTGCAAATCACTTATCAATAAAAGTTTTCATTCTTCAACATTCATTTGTTCGATATTCACAAAGAATAGCATCCTAGCGGAGGTTTTGTACGGGCCAAGATCGAATTCAAAGCAGACACAGGGATTGCGAGAATTGATGACTCCCATTAAAGAGTGGATATGGTTTGATCAACTTTAGTTTTCACTTGCATACCTTACAACTTTGCTTTGCTTTCTACTTATACTTTCTATTTTGAAGTTTATGATATGTCTATGTGTCATAATACGTATTTTTTGTTAAGTCTTTTATATTAATCAAGTTATATGCTTTGGAGTTAACTTTAAGAGTAATTTCAGGGTTAACGAAATTGTGTATAACTGGATCTATGATTTTAACGTTGTTTAGTTAGCCAACATTTTTAGAATGGTAACTTGCTAAATGTGGCTATGTGAGAGCGACCCGTACTAAGCATAGTAATATTGTTGTCCAGGTTTATATAATTGTCTCTATTCATTTGCGCTAGATTTAGAAAAGTCATTTCATGTGTTTCTCTGCGGTGAATCATTGAACATCTACGTGTCTAGAACCGATTATGTTAGATTAGTTTAGTGAACGTAATAACTTTGTTGAACTTGCATGTTTTTTTTGCTATACTTATTTCGTAGGAAAATCTATATATTAGAATCTCTAATATTCCGTACATATATCTATCCATTCTTCATTCTAATCCTCCTATCCAAAAAATTAAATTAAATTATTTTATTTTCTTCATTTTATTTTCCTTATTGATCTTTAGAGCTGGTCCTTCCCTTTGGGATCGATATCTTTTAAAACTACATCGTAACTTTATACTTGTAGATATCATCATTTTTCTATGTTGATAAGTGGTATTGGCAACACCTATACTTTACGTGAACAAGTTTTCGGCACCATTAATATATAGCCAAAATCTTTGCGAAAAAGTTATTAAACTTATTAGTAGAAAAGTAGCGAACAAGTTTTTGGCGCTGTTGCCAGGGAAGGCAAGTGCGTTCTAAAGATCAAATTGCCGGAGAACGGGCAATTATATTTAATATGTTTATTTTTCTTATTTTTTCTAGGTACTAAGTCAAAAAATTGAAGAACTAGAAGAAATGAAGAAGATCGTGACCGCGACTATAGGTCACGCTCATGAAGTTATATAATAAAACCTTCTATTCATGTTTTGAAGGAAATCACGATCACGACAAGCTTTCGCGATCTCAACATGGGCCCTGGATTCTCCTTCTCAACAACAAATGGGTTTTCTCTTTTCTTTTGTTTTCTTTTTCATATTTTTTGGACTAGTTAGTTGTTTGTTTAGTTTTTCATTTTTTAATAAAATCTCTCACAATGAGGACATTGTGTTTTTTAGTGTGGGGGGCAATTGTAAATCCCGAAAAATCCAAAAAAATTAAATAAAATTAAAAAATCAAAGAATTTGAAAATTTTTGTTATTTATACATTATCCATTCTTATACTTTACTAACATTTGTCCAAGGTTATTGTGAGTGCTAGGTATTTCAAGTTTGATGTTAGTGCAAAATTTGAGCGCATGTTGAAATTAAGCATTAATAGTACAACATTTAGCATTTTGCAAGGATGAGTGGTGAGTAACATTCGAAAGCAACATTCCAAGTAAGTTTCGATATATATTTCAATGCAACATGAATTAGTATAAATTATATAGTTTTAGTTTAATGCTTCCGAAAAGTTTAAGTGGAGTAATATCTAATAGTATTCTTACTATGAGTTTTATATGCAAATCTCGAATAAGTCCTATAAGTATTGAGTGTGCTTAAAGTATTGGGAAACTATAGCCATAATACTTTAAAATTGATCAATAAAAAAGATGAGGGTATTAAGAATGAAAAATCAAAAGAAAGAGAGGATAACTAATGAGTTATGCAAAAGGTGAGGAATGGTACGGAGCAGAAACTGCAACCATTCAATGAGTGAAGAAAAGAAAAGAAAGCATAGCACGAAAAATGGGTGCAAAGTACAAAGTGCTTCAAAAACATATGCTTAAAAGAAAAAAATGAGAGTGGTATGGAGCATAAAATGCAACCACTGAAAAAAGGTGATAGTGGTTTGGAGCATAAAATGCAACCACTGAGAGTATTTTAGCATCCTAGGTTTCCTAAAAATGCCTTGATAGAAAATTAATCAAATTATGCTTTCTATGTCCTTTATACTTTATACTATGCTAAAGAGAAGGAAATATTTGAGTATGCATATAACACTTATATGAAGATGCGATTCGGTTGACTCTCCATTAAGAGCAAAGGTATGCAACTAAGTTATATAAATTGCACATTACTATTTTGTGGGAAATTTCGGACTCCTACTTGAGTCTTATGCAATGTGGGAATGTGGTACTCACTGCAATTTTCTTTCGCTAAATGAGGTATAAACTTGATTACCAATTTATACACTTTTGTTGAATTTACCTTGAGGACAATGCAAAAGTTAAGTGTGGGGGTATGATAACTGTATAATTACACTTATTATCATATTAATTTTATACACTAAACACTATAGTTTTAGTCATTTTTGTGCTTCATATAAAAGATTTCACGGGGTATGTAGTTGTTTTTGATGCAAATGCAGATACTAGGTAAATCTTGGGAGTAAAATGATATAAAGTGGAATTCTATGTAAAAAGAGTGAAAAAGGTGAGAAAAGATGCGTGGAACTTATAGATTTGGCTTAGGAGGTCAAAGATCGGTAAAGTTGCAAGAAGAATTATGAAGAAAAACACAATTCACGGTCACGACTTGCATACTTTAGAACAAAAAGTTGCTAGACAAGTATTCATGGTCGCGATTTGTATATATCGGTCGGAACTCCGACGATTTTTTGGTCAAATATTCTTAACTACCAACCGCTAGATAAGAGCGATCAACCGCCATCAACTACCAACGAGAAGACACCTATCAGAAGTCAACCAATCACGAAAAGGTGCCTATCCATTGTGGATTAGATTAAAGCTTCTCAACTAGAGTGATACAATCTTTCGCCAATGGACACAACTCTTTGTATGGATAGACATAACCCTTCGAACTCTATAAATAGGGCTCCAAACCTCACCAATTTTGTGGGAATGGAGTGCAAAAAGTGTGGAATGGTGTATAGTGCATAGTGTGTGCGTAGATAGAGAGAAAAAATATTTAGTTTTCGCTACATTCATAAGTGTTAGTGAGAAAAAGTTTAAGTGATTCGAATCTTTGTTTCGATCACTAGATTTCTCTACATATTCGAGCGATTGTTGTATAAGTGTACTTGCAAATCACTTATCAATAAAAGTTTTCATTCTTCAACATTCGTTTGTTCGATATTCACAAAGAATAGCATCCTAGCTGAGGTTCTGTATGGGCCGAGATCGAATTCAAAGCAGACTCAGGAATTGCGGGAATTGACGACTCCAATTAAAGAGTGGATACGGTTTGATCAACCTTAGCTTTCACTTGCATACCTTACAACTTTGCTTTGCTTTATACTTATACTTTCTATTTCGAAGTTTATGATATGTCTATGTGTCATAATGTTTATTTCATGTTAATTCTTTTATATTAATCAGGTTATATGCTTTGGAGTTAACTTTAAGAGTAGTTTCGGGGTTAACGAAATTGTGTATAATCATTGGATCTGTGGTTTTAAAGCTGTTTAATGAGCCAACATTTTTAGAATGGTAACTTGCTAAATGTGGCTATGTGATAGTGACTCGTACGAAGCATTGTAATATTGTTGTCTACGTTTATATAATTGTCTTGATTCGTTTGCGCTAGATTAGAAAAGTCATTTAATGTGTTGCTCTGTGGTGAATCATTGAACATCTGAGTGTCTAGAACCGATTATGTTAGATTAGTTTAGAGAACGTAATAAGTTTGTTGAACTTGCATGTTTTCTTTTCTATACTTATTTCATAGAAAAATCTATATATTAGAATCTCTAATCTTCCATACATATATCTATCCATTCTTCATTATAATCCTCTTGTCCAAAAAATTAAATTATTTTATTTTATTTTCTTCATTTCGTTTTCCTTGTTGATCTTTAGAGCTGGACCTTCCCTGTGGGATCGATATCTTTTAAAACTACATCGCAACTGTATACTTGTAGTTATCATCATTTTCTATCTTGATAAGTGGTATAGACAACACCTATACTTTACATGAACAAGCTTTTGGCACCATTAATATATAGCCAAATTCTTTGCGAAAAAGTTATTAAACTTATCAGTTGAAAAGTGGCGAACAAAAACTGACATTATGTAGGTCAGGTCGGGCACCAATCTCTCCCGAGAAATACGATTATTTCATTACTGATGATAAGCATATCTTCCTCATGGAAGATGATGAGCCCAAGATATACAAAGAGGCAATGGAAGGCTTAGAGTCTGATAAGTTGTTTATAGCCATGAAGTCAGTGATGGACTCCATGTATGAAAATCAAGTTTGGATCTTGGTTGATGCTCCAAGTGTGATTAAGCCCATAAGATGCAAGTGGGTTTTCAAGAAAAAACTAACATGGATGGTAATGTGATTACCTATAAAGCAAGGCTAGTTGCAAAAGGTTACTGTAAAAGAGAAGGTATTTGTTCGCCACTTTTCTACTAATAATATAAAAGTTCTAAATATGAATAGGTGTTTTCAGTACCACTTATCAAATAGAAAAATGATGATAACTGCAAGTGTACAGTTGCGATGTAGTTTTAAAAGATATCGATCTCACAGGAAGGATTTTGGTTCTAAATATAAAATAGAGTTACGAGATGAAAGAAAATATAATGATTTGTAGGTTTTAAATGGTAAACTAATGAATAGACATATGCATGAATAAATTAGAGAAGATGCAAAGTATATAGATATTCCCTAAGAACAAGTATAGTAGAGTAAAATATGCAAAATAATCAGAGTTGTTTTAAGCACTAGATAACTTCAACCAACTCGGTTCTAAAAACCCCAATATCCTATAATTCACAGCAGAGCAACACATGAAATGACTTTCCTAAATTTAGGGTAAACGAATTATAACACTTATAAGAACCTAGATAACAATAATACTATGCTTAGTATGGGTTGTTCTCACATAGCCATATTTAGCAAGTTACCACTCCAAAAATGTTGGCTCACTAAACAGTGTTATAATCACAGATCCAGTGATTATACACAATCTCGTTAACCTCGAAATCACTCTTAAAGTCAACTTGAAAGCATATAACTTGATTAATATAAATGATGTAAGACAAAATACTCATTATGACACATAGACATATCATAAACTTCGAATTAGAAAGTATAAGTAGAAAACAAAGTAAAGTTCTAAGGTATGCAAGTGACAGCTAAAGTTGATTAAACTGTATCCACTCTCTTAATGGGAGTCGTCAATTCTCGCAATTCCTGCATCTACTTTGAATTCGATCTTGACTCGTACGGGACCTCCTTTAGGATGCTATTCCTTGTGAATATAGAACAAATGAATGTTGAAGAACATAAACTTTTATTGATATGTGCTTTGCAATTACACTCATACAACAATCGCTCGAATATGTGGAGAAATCTAGTGATCGAAACATGAATTGAATCACTTATACATTTTTCTCTCTAACACTTTGAACTTAGCTAAATCTATATCTTTCATTCTCTATTTATGTCATACACGTTACACCATCTACACGCTGCTACCATTGTAAAAAATGGTTGGATTTAACCCTATTTATAGAGTGCGAAGGGTTGCGTTTATCAAAACGAAGAGTCACTTCCATTGGTGAAGGGTTGCATCATCTTTGACGTGATTGGATGCAAGAATTTGTTCTTATAATCAATGGATACGCACCTTTTCATTGCTTCATTTTCCCCAAAAGGTGTCTTTTCGTTTGATAGTTGATGGCAGTTGATTGTTCTTATCCGGCGGTTGGAATTTAAGAAGAGTTATCCAAAACTGTCATAAGTCATGAGCATGACATACATGTCGCGATTGTGAATATAAGTTGGTAACTTTTTGTTTGTGAAGAATGTTAAGTTGTGATCGCGATAGATAGTCATGGGCGTGATTTATCCAATTGTGAACAGGAATCACGATCGTGACATGTGCTTCTCTTCATGGTTCTTCTTTGCAACTTTACTGATCTTTAACAACTTCGATCCTAAGCCAATTCCTTGCATTTCATGCATCTTTTTGCACCTTTTTCACTCTTTTTGCATAGAATTCCATCTTTGATCATTTCACTCCCAAGAGTCACCTAGTTTATGCACTTGCATAAAAAATAACTACATACCACTTGAAATATGAAGTATAAAATGACTTTAAACCATATCATTTTATGATTGAAAATATCAAGATAATAAGTGTAATTATACACTGATCACACCCCCACACTTAACTTTTGCATTGTCCTCAAGGTAAACACAATAGAAGTGTATAAAATAGTACTTCAAGTTCGTACCTCATTTGGCGAAAGACTATTGTACTGAGTACCACATTCCCTCATTACATAAGGTTCAAGTAAAGTATATGAAATTTCCCACAAATTAGTAATGTGCAATTTATATAGTCTAGTTGCATACCTTTGCTTTTAATGGAGGGCCAACCGAATTGCATCTTCATATAAGCTTTATACGCTCGCTCGAATATTTCCTTCTCTTAAGTATAGTATAAAGTATAAAGGACAAAGGGAGCACACTTTGGCAAGTTTGATCTCAAGGTACTTTTAGGTAATTTAGGATCCTAAACACTCTTAGTGGTTGCATTTTATGCTCCATACCACTCTCGTCTTTTTTAGTGGTTGCATTTTATGCTCTATACCACTTTCTCTCATTTTTTCTTTTCAATCATATGTTTTTTAAGATAGATTTGTACTTTGCACCCATTTTTCATGCTATACTATTTTTCTTTTTTCACTCATTGAATGATTGCAGTTTCTACTCCGTACCATTCCTTACCTTTTGCATAACTCAATGGTTAACCTCTCTTTCTTTTGATTTTTTTTTCTCTCAATACCCTCATCCTTTATTGATCACTTTCAAAGTATAATGGCTATAGTTTCCCTACACTTTAGACACTTAATACTTATAGGATGTATTCGAGAATAGCATATAAAACTCATAGTAAGAACACTACTAGATATTACTCCAATCAAAACTTATCTGTAGCATTAAACTAAAACTATATAACTTATACTAATTCATGTTACATTGAAATATATATCAAAACTTACTTGGAATGTTGCTTTGAATGTTACTCACCACTCATCCTTGCCAAATGCTAAATGTTGTGCCACAAGCGCTTACACTCTCAACGTGCGCTCAAACTCGAAACAACTTGTTTGAAATATGCACCAACATCGAACTTGTAATACCTAACACTCATAATAACCTTGGAACATATGTTAGTATAGTATAGGTATGGATAAGGTATAAACAACACAAAAACAAGAAAATTTTTCATATTCTTTAGCTTTTTTAATTTATTTGATTTTTTTTTGGATTTTTGGGATTTTTGGGATTTTTTTTACAAATGCCCCCCACACTAAAGAACACAATGTCCTCATTGTGAGTGACTTTATTAAAAACAAAAACACAAAAACAAAAAACAAATAAACAAACTGTATAAATCATAAAGAAAAGGAAATTTGAACCCGGTTTTATTCATTCTTCCGAACTTGATTCTGGAGGACTTGGTGAGATATCCATATTCTACTTTCTGAAGATTGAACTCAATTTTTGATTCAAAGAAATGTTGGATTTTGTGAGTTGATGAACATTTTTTGTATGGAAGCTATATCAAGGCATGCTTGATCGACATCATTTACGAACTTCCCTCTCCAAGTATCTTCATTAGCATGTGTACTCTCAGAGCCTTATCTTGCTTCACTACTTCTAATTTGAACTTTTCAATACCATCGTCGGATTAGTTCCCTGAGAAGTAGATCCTTCTATCGGTCTTAACTTCCTAACCTTTACTCCATATGGGAAAAAATGTATATTTCCCTTTCTCTTCTTTCAATAATCCTGCTCTCTTCATGTAAACTCCTCCCATGAAGTTGAACTTCTCTCTAAGACTGTATCGGTATGGCTGTTGGTTCTTCGCTCCCAAAATAATTTCGCAAATTGTATTTGCACCTCCAACTCTAGCCTTTTTATGTGTAGCAAGACTAGTGATGGATTCTATCATGTACATCGGAAACTTTGGCCTTAATTGAGAAACCACGCACTCCAATACAACCAAATCTTTCATTGACACTTTGGTAGTCTCGTATCGGAAGAAAAGACTTTGGGATATAAACTTGTGAAGGTAAAGAAGGTTGTTACTCTGAATGTTCTTATTGGATGAGTTTTTGACATCGTATCTATCCAATCCCGTTAACTCAGTCCAAACACTCGTCAGATCATAATCATCTTCCTTTCAACCTCTTCATAGGTTTCTCCAAAAACCAAACCATTTAATTAAATCCATTAGAGTAAACTTATATTCTTCCCCTTCATTCCTAAATTTCCTTTTCAAAAAGTTCCCATCTTCCTGAATAGTAACCAAAACTCAAGGGCCCATCCCTCGTGTGAGCGGGCGACACGGAGAGGTGGGCCTATTGTGATCTGGATGAGAGGCACGATCCATCGAGGTGTTTAAAAAGTGCACCGGGTCATGGAACCCGGGAAAGGTTTGGATAGAGAAAGCGAAAATGTTTTTAGATTGGTTCAAACCCGAATCCACCGTCTTTTAGAGTGGAGTCCTATGAGGCTTAACGTCTGGGGGACGGCCCACTAAGACACAGCAATTCGGGTTCGGGGTAAGTTGCTTGTTTCTTATGTGATCACACTATATTACATCTATAGAAAATCGTATTCTTTAATTACGCATATTCGCACTTAAGTCTTTTTTGAGTTTGAAATGCATGATTTAATGCGCATACGGAAAGTAGTAAATCCATACATCAAGCATTAAATAAATGCGGAAAAGTAAATGCGGAAAAGTAAAGATTACAAAACCTTCGGGGGATGCAACCACCCACCTAATCTATTAATTACATTTCCTCAAAATAATATTTGCAATACCCGAAGGAAAAATAAATTTCTAGGTATACATCTAACCTGCATCCACAAATGTTAGCACAAGATATAACACATATGTTCGATTTGATTTTGAGAAGGCCCGTGTGGCCTAATTAAAACATTGACGATTAAAAGTTATTGTTTAGAAATAAAATGGTTCATTTTTATTTACACATATGTTGGTCAATTTTATTAGTGAAAATGACCGCATGGCAAAGTGTGAGACCTGTTATCCGTGAATAATTTGTATTCCCTTCGTGGGGGTATTCTAACATAAGAATTAAAAAAGAAATAAAAGATGAAGAAGAAAATTACAATATTTGCAATAATAATAAATAAAATAATTCCTAGGTCCACATGTAAAAAGAAAAATATGAAGCATACGATGAGCACGGAATACGCAATTTTAGGAACTCAGAGGCTTACCCTTTCGGCGTGAATCCACTTTGGTGTATCTGTATGATCCCCGGGAGCGTTCCTTGTACGTTTTGATTTAATTGGTGTTTATGTGGAAAATAAGTGTTTATTTATCCAAAAGATAATCAGACTCGGACACTAAATTTGTTTTAGGCATGAGAATATCTGAGGATTTTTTAAGAGAAGTAGATGAAGAATGATTTGAAAATAATTAAAAGTTGGGATCCAAACGTGTTTTGGATCCAAGTAATTCAAGAGAAATTGAAAGAAAATGTTTTTGTTATATTTTTTGTTATTTTTTCATATGAAAATCAGATTTTTCTCTGAAAATTCGAGCCCCCCGTATTGAAAAATTCTCGACTATTTATAAGTAAAAACCTAAAAATCTAAAAAAGGTAGGTAATTATGGCGAAGAGACTTGCCGAAAAAAAATCTGGCGAGGCCTGCCTCGCTAGAAAGCTTGGCGAGCTAGCCAGATTTTCCTGCGGGGCTTACCTCGCCAAATATTGGCGAGGCTAGCTCCGGATCTGATTTTCCATGGTGTTTTCGCATTTTTTTTGTGTATTTTCATATTTTTTAATTAAATTCTGAATATAAAGGAAATATTAAATAATTTTATTTAGAAAAGTCCTTTTGAATTCAGAGACAAGGAAGATTCCCGTTTGGAGACATTTGGATACTCGAAAATTGTGTGCTTCAAGGATAAATATCCTGAAAAGCCGTCATCATTAAACGCGTGAGCTGGTACAAAATCCCGTGATCACAGCTACCGCTCGTGTGATCATCATGGTTATATAACTTGTATGATCACACGAAATGGAGCGGAGGGATTGAGAATATACCTGACCGGTGTGGTTGGTTCCTTCTTTGTCCCAGATTAGTGATGATGTGGGCCTTCCTTTCTGGTTCTGTGTCCTCGCGGGATTATCCATTTCTTTCTTCAAAATCCCTTGGTGTTCGATGCCCCTTGTGGGTGGGTCGACCGTTTCTTTCTACGGCGTCCTTGTTATAATCGGCAGTTGTTTCCTTCTTCAGCTGCAATTATCATGTGCCCCTTCGAATGATTGGAGATAGGTTTCCGAATCTATTTCAAAGGCGACCTTGAATTTCCTTAGTAGGATATTGACTTGTTCCCTGTGATAAATCTGAGATAAGTATAATGTTACTACATTTTATGATGAATGTTTTAATTATTTGATTGAGTTTATGCGAAGCAAAAATTTTTTCCCCTTCAATCAAAAATTAAAGGAAGAAATGAGTTTGATAAGAAATTCGAGGTGTCTCGAAAATCGCTTCATTGTTTAGGAGGCTTTTGTGGTGTTGCAATGTCAAAAAACCTAGATAGGCTTGAATTAACTTTAGGCTTGAGTGGGCCATCATCTTGTTTGTAGGTTCCTCATGTGGAGGTGGAGGTTCTTGTTTACTAGGACGGTGTTACCCTGGTTTACCTGTAGATGACATGATGAGAATGTAATGTATGCATGATTTTATGCATGAACAATATTTATCATATGATGTATGTTCGCCTGTTGTAGTTGTTGTGGACTTCGTTCATTGAAGGCTCTTCTCTTGTGCTGGTGCATGGTTGCCCCTAGGAATTGTTTTGTTGGGGATTCTATAGATGACTTCCTCAAAGCGATGACCATGGGTTCGTTGAAATAGATTCGAATTCAGAACTTGGATCTAGTCTGAGGAAAATCTAGATGAGTCATTGACCAGGCATTGTGTTGGCGATGATCGCTTGAAAGCCGTTTGCCCAAAGAGTTGTCACGTATCATTCCGAGGAGGAAATGATGAATTTGATATTTCTTTGGTTCTAATTTCTGCATAGACCGCTCTTGCGGTTTTTCAATCTATCAAACCTTGTCTTAATTTTTTCCTAGACCACCCTTTCAGGTTTTCAAACCAGCAAACTCTTCTTTGTTTTATTTTTTTCATTTTTTAGATGTTTTATTTGCGATATTCTACCACTGGCATGCAAGCAATCAAAATAAGCATATGCATAAAGCTTTAGCAAAAATAACAATTCATTGATGAACTTAACAGGGGTATAAATGTTTCAAATGACTTGACTCCTGCCATTGATTAGCCCTCTCAGGTTCTAACCATTGTAGTTCTCTCAATGTCCTAAGTTTTACCCGAGCCACCCTTTTCGGGTTTTCAACTCAGAAGACTATTCTTTTTCTATTTTGAAAAGAAACCCTAATTTTTGCTCAACTAACCGAGTGTTAATTGACAGGCTAATTACAAATTTATTTTTTTATTGGTACTTCTTTTTATCAATTTATTTCTTTCACCTATGCGTGATAGCAATTGTGCTAGACTTGGTTAATTTGATAGATCGGCTGCCGTCCATGTTCACGACTTCAATTGTTGTCTCATTCAACGTTACTGATCGATCTATTGTTGCTCATGCTACTTTGCTAGCTTGAGGTGTATTCGATGATGGGTCTTGATTATCAGTGTTTCCTTTTTGAGTTTAACTATTCTCCAATGATAGGTGATATGTCAGAGATCAGATCTGATAGTTTGATTCCACTGATGGTGAACGATTTCTGTTCAATGACGTTCCTTCCACAATGTAGTGATCGGCCCATAAGTGTTGGTGGGCTATGTGATGAAGTTATTGAACGATCTGACTCCTTCTTTATTTCTTTAACATTGAGTCAATGGTTTGACCCTTTAGGGGAGCTTCAATTTGCTTTGGTCATTTTGACTTTTTCTTGATTGCCCCATGAATGGTGTGTGATAGAGTTGTTAACGTGCTCAACAACCTGACCTCTTCTTTATGTTGTAGGTTGTTTGACCTCAATTTGCTTTGTTGACTCTTTGGTCTTATTCTGGCTTCGATCCTTTTGATCTTTACGTGACTGATTTAGTAGTCAGTGGATGTTTCGTGCTTGGAGATCTTTCTATTGATCTTACGTCTTTGTAGGATGAGGCAAATGTTATCACGTGTCATCTAAGTACATTAATTTGTCTCTCACTTTCTCTCAAGAGTCAAATCATTTGAATTTATTATAACTTTGGGGAATCCATTTATACCCAAATTAATTTCATGACATGATGTGTCACATGTGCTAAAATTGTTATGTGTATGCTTATGAGAATGCGTGATGTCATTGATAGAGTATCAAGCAAGTGAACAAAGTTCAATTTATTAAAAATTCAAAGGCCTCAGGGGCAAAGTAGCTAAATTTTAATTTATTACATCATCATCTTTCGATGTTAATGCCCCTCAGATGTGTCCATGGATTCAATGTGCTCCATCCTATCCGCCTTCTCAAACACTTTTTGATAGCTCAAAAAGATGTCTGACCCAAACTGGTTCCTGTATGATGGCAATGCACCATCGAGAAGCTTGGTTATCATCTCTAGTAGACTTAAGCGAGCCCGAAGCTTGACTTATATAGCCATTCAACGCACATTGTAGGATTTGAAGCTCTCACCTTGCTCTTGCCTTAAAGCCTCTAGATGTTGCATTGTGGTTTCTATTTGGGAGTTGAAGCCATAATGCCCCATCATAGCCTGAGCAAGGCTATTCCAATCAGTGGCTATGTCTAGCGGAAGGTGGCTGTACCATTCATTGACTGGATGGCCCAAGGTGATGACAAAGAACTTAGCCATCATCCGTTCCCTGATCCTTAATGCCCTCATCACCATCTGATAATGCGTCAAGTGAGCACGCGGGTCGCCAGAGCCCACATACTTTTCAAACTGCAACATTGCAAAGTTTGGGGGTAAGCTATCTTCATTCCCAACTGTCGGTTGTGCAAGGTATGTGTTCATTAGGTGGCCACTGTGAATGGCCAAGAACTGTTACCACAAATCTGCCATGCCTGGTTGTTGGAGGATGGCGTTCCTAGTGTTTGGATAGAAACCATATTGCCCCTGGGGATGTGCCACAAAATTGGACAGTTGAGGTGTTTGGAATTGTGAGGCAACTGATGTACTCTAGCTAGGAATATGCTATTGGGTCATTCCTTGATAGAAAGGCCCTGGTGCTAATGCTGGCTGCCCAAGTTATCCCGAGAAGGATTGATTCTGGTTTAGCTAACTTTATCCTACCACGAACTGATAAAAGGTAGTAGAAGCTGGGTGCACCGTATGATAGGTGGAAGGTCCCCTTATTTTAGGTTGGCTAGTTGGATTGCTATAGTTAAGAGTAACCTCCGGGGTAAACACCACATTCTGAGCTCTCCCAGTGTATTGGCGAATGAGCATGCTAGCTGTTCGCTGTTGGCAAAGGCATTCAAGGCAGCTGCAATCTCGGTGCTCACCAACGATTGATGTGTCTGCTAGGAGTTTTGTCCCGTAAAGATAGGGTGATCTTCCCTCGTACCTTCTTCTTATGGATTGGCTATGAAAGACGTGCGTTGAACGGAATCTGAATCAAAACCTAAGTCCTCACTTGAGTTAGTGTACAGAACCTCCTTTAGATTGGCCACGATCGGAGAAACACGAACCAAGAGATGAGCAAGCCTTTTCCAAGCTAAGATGCACAAGCAGAAGATCAGACTATGCATGTAAGATCCGTGATATGATTTGTGATGCGAGAAATGCATGAGATTTTTAATGTTATGGCTGCATTCACAAAGGGGTTAGCATGCCATGATGTGAGATAAATAATCTTCTTATCAATCCATTTGAATAAAACAGGTTAGGTAAAGATGGAAGCAAGTGGAAATGAAAATCCAACATCTAGGGTTGGATTTGAGATTTGTTTGATGTATGTGTGACATCGTAATATGAGTGGTGTAAGTGAGATGAATAAGTGACCCGTATGGTAATAAGTTGAAATTTGGAAATTTCGTACTATGACTAGATCTCATGGAATGGGGAGGTCAAATTGATTTCGGGTAAGCAGTGCGATACACCCTAATGAAATGAAAACAACTACTGTATGTATATATCTAGTGAATGATTTGGTTATCTTTACCCAATTAGGGTGGAGTTTTGGATGCTTGTGTGGTCATCGCTATTTGAGGGTATGTGGTGATACATGAATTATTGCTCCATGTGGGTGAATGATTCGGGTATGAAGCTTATACCCTTGAAGATTTGGTAAGGTAAGATTTTTGAAATAAGTTTGCCCCGAGTGGGCTTAGGTTCGGATGTCAATAGGGACATCAGGTGATGTGGGAAAAAAAGTGATTTGGGTAGGTATTTTCCCCGTTTGGGCTATGTGGTATGTATGATTACCCTGTGTGGGCAATGAATTGGATGTCGAGAGGAAATCACATAGGTAACACGTGGGATATTTTATTGCCCCTTATGGGCTGAGTGTCAGATGTCAAGTGGACATCACGCAAAGAAAGGTATGTTTGCCCTGTATGGGCTAATAGCCGAATGTCAAGTGGACATCTAGCTAAAAAGGGGTAAGTGATGTTTCATGATTCTAAGTGGTTTCATGTTATCCTAGGGTGACACGACCTACGACCTCAAGTGTTAATTAATCCTAAGTGTATGTGACACAGATTTAGCATGATGATGAGAAGATGCTATGTTACATCATTGTAATATGATGAGTGTGTGTGTTTAAGTGTTTGCACTAAGATTTGTGGTTAGCATGACATTTGTACAATAATAAGTACGTAGCACAAAGCGTGCAATGTCCAAACTTCCAACCATAAAACTCCCGCGTATAGGGTTTTTGGCTAGTCTCTATCCTAAGTTTGGTTCATCTTAGTACCATGAAGATACTAAGGAGAGCACCTGTAAGAAAAATATAATGCATAGTCGTTTGTTGGGTAACACCCTAGGGAAAATGCCTATGGTTTATTTACATGAGGTTTGTAAATGGGATGTTGAAGTAGAAGGTTCTTGTTTCACTAAAATACACTCCAAGCCTCTAATGAGGGAGGTACATGCGATATGGCAACAAGTGCTCCACCCGCTCAAGTACTATCTTTTCTTAAGGAGGCAAATTAGTATAAGAGAAAGCATCGCGGTAATAGGGGTACCTTAGACTTACGGGCTAATCCCTTCTATTATAATGCGACATTATGAATATGTCATAATTAAGAGAAAACAAAATAATGTGATCAATAATTTCGGCACTTATCCAAAATCTAAAATCTTTCAAAAAACTAGTTTTTAGAAAAATCCCTAGCAGAGTCGCCATTGTGAGCAGCAGTGGGCCGAATGCGCGTGGGATGAGAGGCGCGGTTCATCGAGGTGTTTAAAAAGTGCACCGGGTCGTGGAACCCGGGAATGGTTTGAACCAATCTAAAAACGTTTTTGATTTCTCTATCCAAACCTTTCTTGGGTTCCACGACCCGGTGGACTTTTTAAACATCCCGGTGGACCGTGCCTCTCATCCTTGCGCGCATTCGGCCCACCACTCTGTGTCACTTGCTCACACCTTGTTAAATTGGGAAACGCATGTTCAAAAAACTTTCCAACCCAAATAGTGAAAAATACTCCTCTACTTCAACGTGAATTCCAATGTCAATTACAAAAGTAGGATCATAGAAGAGTGTATCTTGGAATCAAAGTTCTTAATCCTCATGTATCTCTCCACTTCTTCTTCACCATAGATCGGAAAAGGATATCCACACTTGGTTTGTTGATTTACCAATTTATTATTTCCCTTGGTTGCTGTTGATTTCTTTAGAGCCATTAAAATTGAATTCAAGAATTTGAAAGGAATACTTGTGTTTTGATTTTGGGAAAATTTTTGCTTTACAAGAGATTGAAGTTGTGAAAAAGAGTGATTGATTTGTGAAAACCAACTAGGAAAATAGTTATATATATAAGAAATAAGGTAAATATGTCTTTTCTCAACAGATATATGTAAATATAACCGTTAGAAAATAGAGCCGTTACTGCAATAATTATTGTGAAATTGCACAAGTCACGATCGCTAAGAATTGTCACAATCGTGAATTTTATTTAAACAGAAACAGAATGTTTTGGCAACTCTATACACGAGAGCGAAAACAGGTTGTGAGCTCGAAATGTTAAAATCCAAAAATTTTGTTCTTTTCTTCTATTTTAAAACAACACTAACTTAAAAACACACAAAATAAAATAAAATAAAATAAAATAAAATAAT
>CATIWQ010215544.1:0-18283 GCA_949673415.1 Euphorbia schlechtendalii
TCCGGCCGATCAACCCGCTGGCCGGAAATAATTTCCGGCCGATGGGTTGGTCGGGCGGAAATAATTTCCGGCCGACGGGTTGGTCGGCCGGAAAATAATTCCGGCCAATCATGTGGTTGGCCGGAAAATAATTCCGGCCAACCTTTTCCGCCGGAAACGAACCAGTCCTGGTTCGTTTCCGGCGACGGAAACGAACCAACTCGGTTTGTTTCCACCGGAAACGAACCGATCCGTTCGTTTCCGTCGGGTTTGCAGTTTCCGGCGCCGGAAACTGCAAACCCGACCGGTTTCCGGCTCCGGCAACTGGTGACGTTTTCCGGCCCGGAAAAAGCCCGCCCGATGTTAAACGAAATTCGAAAAAATACCTGAGCCGACGCTTCTGATTTCCTCCGTCGCCCGTCCATGTCGCCGGAAATTTTTTTTTGAATTTTAGAGAAAGTTTGGAGTATGAATTTGAAGTTTGGATGTTATAATAGAAAAAATGTTAGTGAAGTGGGGTTATATAGAGAAATTAGGCCTAGGGGTAAAAGAGGAAAGTATTTGAAAAAATACAGGCGACACAAAATAAAAACGGACGACGCGTAGCAGTTAAGTTTTATCCTTAAACTCAATGAACACATTTATGAGGTGAAAATGACAAAACATTATAAATATAATACAATAAATGTTTATAGAAAACCCGTAGATTTTACTAGAATAAAGTAATGCAATAGATCAAATGATAATGTAGTCAATGACACCTATAATTTAACTAAAATTATAAGAAATGATAGACTAAGAAATATTAGGGCTACAGTTTATCAACAACATTAATATGTTAAATTTGTTGTTGTTGAACTCCAGAGTTGTTGGGTTTTAGAAATTATAAAAACGAAATTGATTAATGGGTCCAAAAAGCGCCCTATTGAATTTGACGAGTGGCAAAGATGGAAATTGTGGAATACTAATATTTCTTGGCAATCATCACCCACAAATTCGAAAGGTGTGAAATTTGGTTCACGTATTCTTCCCTTTTTATTTTCGAAACTCTTTTCCTCTGGTTTTCAAACTGTATAAGCATTCTACTTTTGCTAATCAATGGCTTCATAGCCATCCCTATCAATTACATCCCATCCTCATGTTAGTAAAATTACAGCTTCAGCTGAGGATTTGTGTTTCCAGAGAAAATATTGATCGATGTCGCTGAGGATTAAGGCTGTTGTTGATAAGTTCGTGCAGGAGCTGAAGGAAGCTTTAGATGCCGATATACAGGATAGAATAATGAAGGAAAGAGAGATGCAGAGTTACATTGAAGAGCGTGAACGCGAAGTTGCTGAGCGTGAAGCTGCTTGGAAGGCTGAGCTTTCTCGCCGCGAGGTTTCTTCTTCTTCTTGATTTTGGTTAATTTTGTGCGTTTACTGATATATCATGCTGTTCAGTTTCGGTGTTGAGGATTTGAAAATAAAAGGAGAGTGAAATTAGGGTTCAGTATGATTTTTTTTGAAAGTGAGCTGAATATTTTGATTAATTGCTGATTTTGGGAAGGCGTAAAATGTGCAGAAGCTTTAGAGGGTTGATATCAATCAAAGCTGGATACTTGTGGAGGGCTAATTTTTGGGTTGAAATGGTGCTTTGCTTCCCAGTATTCTTATAGATTTTATGTTTTATGTAGTGTTCTTCTCAGTAGGATCATGGAGAGGGATGAGTTCCCTTAACCAAGACCTTGTTAGTTGTGACATTGGTGTTTAATGATAATCCTGCGTGAGAGTAACCAGATTGAAGACAAACACACAAGCAGAATTTTTGAAATTTTCCTTGTTTTATAGTCTTATGGCTCCTATATAAAAGAACTTATAATTCGAGTAAAGAACGATTTGGAGAAAAACGAATGCGCAGATACTTCTGCAATAAAAAGGAAAAGAAAGAAAGATAGCCTGAACATATAATAAAACCAATGGGTGAATTGACAAAAATTTATCCTCCATAGCATAGGATTGGAATATGACTATCTTAATTGGTGATGCTATAGCTGCAAGTTGCAACTGTCAATTCTACATTTTTCAGTAAGAACTTATACTTTTTGAGATGATTCAGGTGAATGCTTTACTCATCTTCATGCTCAATAAGTATTCATTGAGAAGGATTTTCTATCTTTCTTAATAGTTTATAGATCAGAACTTCATGAAATTAGACGTGTTTGGCGCTTTGAGGTATCATATGTCCATGCTTATGAACCTGAGGACGGACAATTATTGTCTTCTCATGGTTGCCGTGATTGAAGATATATGTACTTATATGGTCCAATATTATAACAATGGACATATTGACCTGATTGAAATGTGTTATTTAACCCTGCCTATAGCTCTTTATTTCATTTTATCTATAAATGTTATTCTTGTATTGCAATTTGGCATCACAATGTAACACAAAGTTTTAATTTGTTGGAGCAGTAAATGCTATCTTTATTCTTCAATTTTTTTGGTAAAAGTTATTCAAAATTCTAGGCTAGATAAGCATACTTACCTTTACTTTGACGATTGCAGTCAAGTTAAGTTTATGTTCGTCATCGGAAGTTTCAGTTGTCACGCAATATACAATTTTACCTGAATTAGGCGCATGTTGTCAAGTAAACTCCTGATGCTTCTGCCCACTAAATTCAGCATGATATTCCATTATGCATTTACTAGTTGCTAAAAACGACTTCGATCAGTCAAGAAGGTGTTCGATTGTCATGATGTATCGTCATACAGTTTTGATTATTGACTTAAACATCATCTATTTCTTGCAGGCAGAGATTGCGCGTCAAGAAGCGCGATTGAAGATGGAGAAAGAAAATCTTGAGAAGGAAAAAAGTGTTCTAATGGGTACTGCATCAAGCCAAGACAACCAAGATGGAGCTCTAGAAATCACTGTAAGTGGTGAGAAGTACAGATGCCTCAGGTTTGCAAAAGCTAAGAAGTGAAGTTATTTGAGTCGGATCAAAGCAAAGAAAAATCCGGTTCGGAACTTTTGCCCATGGCTCGTATCAGAAAGAGAGCAAACATGGCTTCAGATATGACAAGTGGAACACTATATTCTTTCTTTCTCCATGTCTTTGCTGGTAGGAAATTCAATATATTTCAAGTTCATTGTTGTGTAAATGTAGGTTTAGAGTATATTTTACAATCATAAATAAAGTGGAATTAATTTTGCCAGGGCTATGATTCTGATTATTCAACTTGAGACTAGTCAGCAAAAATTGTAAAAAACAAGTGTATAAAATTACTTAAATACTTGTGAATTGTAAGATTCTTTTATTATTAGATGGTTTAAATTACTTTTTCAGGCAATTTAAATTTATATCCTTAATGTATTGGACACTACCTCATGGTTATCAACAACTATTCCTTTCACATCTATTTTTGAGAGTACAAAGAAATATAGTGACAAAAAAAAAAGATGGCTTCAAGCATCATAAATTTTCATCATCAACTAAGGCTTATTTTGTATAGGCATCTATTACCAAGAGATTCCCCATGAGTGAACTTCAAAAGCATGTTGTGTTTTGATCGTTCTATAAACAGGTTTTTGTAAAATTATTTTTTTGCAAAAATGTTACTTCTAGCTTTAAAAGTTAGCAAAAAGAGGATTTTTAATTTTTAATTACGTCATGAAGTATTCGTATCCATTTTGAGTTGAAATTTTGCAGCCTAGTTGACAGATACAATTCATCTTAATAATGAATTCTAAATTTTTTTGAGAAGTACAAATATTTTCTTCAATTTAAATGTGATGGTAACTATGAGGAAAATAATAATGAAATGAAGAATTTTCTGAAAATAATCTTAAATAATTTATTAAAATTAGAGGACCGCTGAATTGATTGAAATATTTCTTATAACATTATTATTTTTAATAAAAAATATTATTTTCCTATTTTTGTAAACTTTAAAAATCACAAGAACCCTTTCATAAAAAAAATTCTACAAGAATATTTTTGCAAAACGGTAAAATCGCAAAATATGTTTTTTAAATTTACTATGATTTAAAGAGCAAGACACTGTTCTCTTCAACTCCAATTCAATCAATTTCAGTTAAGTTCAGCCATGTGCAGTTATAAATTTACATTGAAATAAGTCAAGTTCAGTTAAGTTTATTTTATTTCAGCTTTAACTCAGAGTTAAATTAATTTAAATATCGGAGTAGTTTGACCGAAATTCTAAATCTCTTTAACATGTTTTATTTTTCAGTGGGATTATTTTTTATTTATAAGCATGGATTTTAAAGAGCTCTTTGTTAAAATTCAATTGTACTATGGATTGTTATTATCGGCATCACAAATGAGTTTTTCTGATAGAATCTTAAGAATATTCTTAAAAAATTGCAAAGAAATTATTTGTGAAAAATATAAAATGACTGAAAAATAGAACAATTAATGTAATCGTGTATATAAATGCATTGAAGAGAGAGCAAAGAAGAAAAAGAAAAAGGAAAATGGAAAGCGAATCAGAAATGGTGGCGTTCCCGCTGCTAACAACGCCGATTGAATCCAACTACAGGGCTTGCACTATTCCCTACAGATTCCCTTCTGATCATCCTCGAAAACCTACTCCTACTGAGCTTCAATGGATCAATCTCTTTGCCAATTCTATTCCTTCTTTCAAGTTCGCCCCTTTCTTCTCTTCCTTCCACTACCTCTGTTCTTCTTTACTCTCGTTTGGGCAATTTTGAATTTTGTTTTTCTTTTCAGGAAACGTGCTGAAGATGATACTACTGTTCCTGATGCTCCTTCTAGAGCTGAAAAGTTTGCTCAAAGGTTGATTATGATTTAAATTTTTTTTTCTTAGTTTACTTGGTGTTTTATTCACTTCGTTTTGTTTTATTTTCCTGTTGAATTGCTAGTTTTTACTCTGCTTTGTTGGTAATTTTTTTTTGAAGGAATTGTTGGTAATCTTTTATTTTTGGCATTTAGTTTATGGGAAGCATATGGATATGCCATTCATTTAGTCGTTGTCAAACCCTAGTTTTGCAATGAATAAATAAAGTTTTAGTCTTAAAATACTCAACTTACTATGTATGAAGAGAGAGAGAGGTTTGGTTGTCTTCATTGTAGATGAAATGCGAGTCTAGTTCATTATGTGTATTGCAGGGTTGTATTTGCACATTTTATGGAACTTTTGACCTCAAATGAATCTTTTTGGTCCAAATTCATTGCATACCTGGGTATTAGACAAATGATGTTATACCATACGTCACTTTCTCATTTCGTGAGACAAAATTGTTTTTATTGTTATGACTTAGCTACTAAATGTCAATTATTCTGATATTCATCTACCATGTTTTTTTAAAGGTATTCTGAGATTCTTGAGGACTTGAAGAAAGATCCTGAGAGTCACGGTGGTCCACCTGATTGTATTGTAAGAAATTTCACAAATTTGTTTCCTCTTTAACTTTCCATTTCAGGATTACACACATGTATATAATTTCAAGGTGCGCCCTGCTTTCTCACTTGCCACTCTGTTTTTTGTGGACTGTAGCTTCTGTGCAGACTGCGGGAGCAAGTCCTTAGAGAACTAGGATTTAGAGACATATTCAAAAAAGTCAAGGTCAGTATCATTCTTTTAGTAGTAATGTGCTATAAATGTGTTGTATTGTACTTATGCAAATGGTGGATTGAGTTAAAGAGATTTAGGGACTTTAAGGGGCTTACTTTTTTGCTCTTCACAGAGAAAAATTTCTGCCCTGCTGTGTTATCAGTTTCTTTAGCTTCTGTGGTGCAAAACAAATCAGAGGGAATATGAGAGAGATGAGACTAGTTACCCCTATGTTGACTCCTGTGAATATTTGACTTATGCCATCTATAATGAACTGATATAGATGGATGATGATCATATGTTGGTGATGTACTTGCCATTGTAGATTTTGAATGTACACTATTTGTTAGATATTCTGTACTTCATACTTAGATGACACTTGCTCTTCTTTGGTGCCTTCAATTGTCTTTCGCTCATTGGAACATGCTGATGTGTTTTCTACTCACTTTCCTCCCTGAAATAAACATGGTTCTCTCTGTGGTGCAATAGGATGAGGAGAATGCAAAGGCTATATCTTTATTTGCGGATGTTGTTCGCCTTAATGGTGCCATTGAAGATGGAACCAAACGTCTAGAAAACCTTGTGAAAGGAATATTTGCTGGAAACATATTTGACCTTGGATCTGCACAGGTTGGCCAATATTTAATGGAATAGTTTGTGATCTATTTTTCTTGCAACAAGTTTATTCATTATTGTGGACTTTTGAGTGTGGACTGTGGTGTATGTATATAAGAAAATCTGCAATACTTGGAGATTTTTGGGCTCTTCTTGCAATTTTCAGTGTGTGTCATTTTAGTCACCTAATATTACTCTATGACACACTTGAAATCCATATCTTGTGTATGCTTAGTATTTTTCATTTTGTTTTGTTCAGCCATAACTTTTCTTTTTCATGTATTTACTTTCTGTTGATGACCATTTGATCAATGTCGTATCAATCATCAAAGGTGATAACTCACATAATGCTACCAAGTAGAAGAAAAAAGTAATCAAGAAATTCCCTTTTTTATTGGTTGATATAGTAATACTGTCTACTTGTAGTCATTTGTTTGAATGTCACTTTTGCTTGCTCTTTTGAAAAGCTTTATTCTGTTTATTTATGTATTTCATATACCAGTAAGATTCTGAAATTCCTGGAATGTATTTATACTATGTCTTGGTCTTAGAATTCTAGCAAATATTGTTGGTATATCTATGCCAATAATATTACCAATCTCAGTTCACTTTTCTGTTTCTTGAAGCTTGCCGAGGTATTCTCAAAGGATGGAATGTCCTTTTTGGCTAGTTGTCAAAATCTTCTTCCTAGGCCCTGGGTTATTGATGACTTGGACAAGTTCACATCAAAATGGAGCAAGAAATCTTGGAAAAAGGCAAGTCTCACGTGGATTTTCCTTTCACATTTTCTTTCTTTTGAAGTACTTATGCGCTTGTTGGCTTGTTGCTCTGTGTCACATGCCAAAATAGTCCTGATTGCCTTTCCGTTTTCTTTTGGAACAGGCCATCATCTTTGTTGACAATTCTGGTGCAGATATTATTCTGGGTATCTTGCCGTTTGCAAGAGAACTGCTTCGACGTGGAACTCAGGTGTGGTTTGTAGCTGACTCTTAATAACATTTCTTTGTTTTATGTTTAAATGGATTTTTTACTTTAATCCTATTAATATTATGTACCTATATGCACTACAAGACCTTAGAAAAAGTTTTATCTTAGTTGGTGTTCTCATATTGGTTTACAATTTGCTGAGATAAGTAATATTCTTTTTGACTTCGCCAATCATAGGTCTTGAATGATGTTCTGCATCTGGAGCTCAGAGCTCAGCAGTTTTAGTGCCTCTGCGTGAAACCTGGGTTTTCATCATGAGTTGCAGAGAACAAATATTAACTTAGGTGCAAGGCTTAGAAAGGACATATTTGTCTTTCTGTCATGATTCTTGCTTTAATTTACCAATTTAATCCACAAGCTATTTAAAAAGTAAAAAGCTTGCTCGAGTCAATGTAGTTTTCACGAGGTTGGGAGTGTTTGTCTTTAAAAATTCACGAGTATCAGTTCATACTCCATAGGCTAAAGTGCTAAGGACTCAAAACACTATTATTTTGTTATTTGGAAGTATTTGTGAGGGGAATTATTGGGATGCAAAATGTTGCATTAACAATTGCAACAAATATATGAATACTAGGTAAAAGCCAGATTTCATTAGCACATTCTTCTTTCCATAATGTTGAGATGGTCTTTATCAATGAGGGATTCATATTTCTAGAATTATGCATATAAAGTCATATTTATTGTAAAGGTAGGATGACAAATGTCAACTCGTATCTGTATGACATAATAGCAGAGTTGTGGGGGCCAAGTAGATGCAATGGATACACTAAGCATGAGCCAATAAACTATTCACACTCCAATTTGCTAAATATTTGTTGATGAAATTTTTTTCCTCCACCTTAGCAGCGTAGCTTACTACCAAGTAACAACTCAGCCTAATCTTAAGGAAATAGTCGAGGTGTGCCTTTAATATAACTTCAAAATATTCACCCTCTCCGTTGTTGTTAGAAGGGGATATTTTATTGAAAATCCAAGGTGAGTGCATTTGCAAAATTATAGTCCAAAAACATCCTTTTGAAGAAAGTATCTTGATCCCTCACAACCAACTTTCAAAATTACTGGCTTCCTTGCTTGTGTGCAATCTTTAGGTATAGGGATGAAGATAGATTCTTGACTATTTGAAAAAAAGGCACACACTAGTCCTTAGGGAATATATATTCCATAATAAGGATGTTAGAAGCTTTAGCTTCTGGTGGACTTTGTAAAACTCCACTTTCAGTTAGCGACAAAGATGCCTATAGTAGATGGTAGGACATAACTTCTGACTTATCCCCCTTTTTTTTCTTCAATGTTCTGAAGGGTTCATCGTTTGGATTTTCCTTTGCTTTAGAACTTTATCTCCTGATGTAGACATACCCATGTCCTTGAACGTAATTAAAATTCATTATTTATGCAATTTTTTTCCAACTTTTGAGAAGGTTCTTATTTTGGTTCTAAATATTTTGATGGGCACTCACGCATGAAATGAATTCCAATGGTGCTTCTTTTGTGTGACTGCCATCGTAACTCTTTATTCCTCCCCTTTGTAGGTTGTGTTGGCTGCCAATGACTTGCCATCAATCAACGATGTCACTTACCCTGAACTGATTGAGATAATATCAAAGGTGATACAATGAAAAATTACTAACACTGGTTCTGTTAGATTTTCAGTTTTCTGACTCAACTACCTTTTTACAGTTGAAAGATGAAAGTGGAAAGCTCGTGGGTGTTGATACTTCCAATCTTCTGATTGCCAATTCTGGGAATGATTTACCAGTAAGGACAGATAAACTATAAACTGATAATCGATAAAGAAGCTATGCAGTAACAATTCGGTTTTCTTGTTCCACGATTTTCAGGTTATTGATCTTACAAGAGTATCACAAGAGTTGGCCTATTTATCTAGTGATGCAGACCTAGTGATATTGGAAGGGATGGTAAGTTTACCTTTAAATAACATGAATGGTGAACGAAGATATTCAGTTGTTCGTAATTATAAAGAAGCATGTTGTTATATGAATCGAACATTGTTTTTCCTATATGTTGCATCTAAATATTTATCAACTCTGGCAGGGGCGGGGGATAGAAACAAATCTTTACGCTCAGTTTAAGTGTGATTCTCTCAAGATTGGAATGGTAAGTGTTCAAGATAAGAGTTAATTTACTATTAGCTGTATATGGAAGCCTTGATTTGATGAATCTCATATGTGTTTTGATTTTCTGGCTCTTTCTTAATCAGGTGAAGCATCCGGAAGTTGCTCAGTTTCTTGGAGGACGGCTTTACGATTGCGTGTTCAAGTACAACGAAGTCTTAAACTGATCTATTTCATTCTTGCCTGTACTGTTAATTAGGTATAGCAATTGGATATAATACAAATTTAGATCTTCATCTCTGTGTCTCGTATTGCTAATCAAACACAAGTTATAAACCTATGTTCATTCAACTAATCAAGAAAGGTACACATTTCATTTTCGACATACATAATCAATTATTCAATTGTTTGTTTGTTTGTGCAAATTCATGTGAATTTCATCTCATTTTTATTGATAGAATGCATCGACAAGGATTAACATTGAAATTGAAACTGCATCAAGCTAGGGGATCTTCCTGAAAACGAAAGAAAAAGGAAATAATACTTGTTAGAAACTCCGTAGTTTCACTTAGTTTTGGTAGGATACGAAGCCATTTTGTTGATTCCACAGAGCCCTTCCAGTTTTCCAGTGTTCCTCTTCATTCTTATGAAACCTTTTTCACCCCATTTTGGTCCCCAGGAATTCTTCACAATAATATAATCCAACCCTTTCGATGTCCCATATCCAACTGCCGCTACTCCATGATCAAGATCCGTCCCACAAGGTCCGCTGAACACTCCCTGCAAAATCGACCTCAATTAGGAACCATTTTCGAAATTTCAGATGTAAATTCATATCTGATGTGTTTAATGTTTAAGCTTTTCTTACCCCACTGTAGAACTGGAAATCTCTGCCAGAGGCCTCAATTGCGATGCTAAGAGGCTGGTGAGCGAGTGCCTTCAACAAACTTCCTTCGTCATTCTCCGGCACATCATGGTAACCATTTATCGTCACTATCTCCGTCTCTTCCTGTTTTTTTAAATAACCATTGAATCAGTTTTAAGCAGTGTTCTAAAAGGCGCTAGGTGCTAGTCGGGTGGCTGAGGCCTAGGCAGGGACTAATCGAGGATTAATCGGGGTCTAGGCAGGGATTAGGCGGATTAATATTTTACAATATTTGATATTTATTAATGAATTAGAATATAAATTTAATTAACAGTAACACATTAATTTTTTATACTATAAATTTAAAATATTTGTGTAGTAACATTGTTCCGGATTTTGACGTCATTTTTCTAAGGTTTGGCGGCACTTTTTTAGGCTTTGGCGACATTTTTACATCTTTGACGACATTTTCAGCCTAGACCGCCCGATTATATAAAATCGTGGCGGTGTTCCAAAAAACTCCGCCTAGGTGGCTGCCTTAAACGCCTTTTGAAACAGAGGTTTTAAGAGTAACAAAGAAGTCGAACTATAAATAATGGTTCAGCTATTCTATCGCTAAGCTACTTACCCTCTTAGCGTCGCAAGTTCCTTCCTCCATTAGATACGGGTAGTCGTCTTCCTTGTGTAGTCCTTCATTGTTGATTATGTATTCAAATGCGTAGTCCATTAGTCCTCCATTGCAGCCACTGTTGAACGCCGTGTCGCAGTCGATCAATTCTTGCTCCGAAAGCGAAGTCAGATTTCCAGTTACTATCTGATTTATCCCTTCAACTGCTGCAACTGTTGAAAACGCCCAGCAACTGCCACACGAGCCTTGGTTCTTGACCGGAGTCACAGCTCCTTTCTGTCTCCAGTCAACTGCTTTTGGGGCTTCAACATCTCTATAACTGAAATCCCCGGCACTTCTTTTCCTAGGAAACTCGGTTTTCAATCCCAAGTACTTGGTCTTGAACTCTTCGTGGCTCAAGTCGGCAAACTCGTTAAGTCCGAGCCAGTAGGTTGTGATCTCCTTGTTTCTGCCATCGATATGTTTCAAGTTATCGGCGAAAACCTCGAACCTATGCAACTTCTCTTGGAAGCTTTCGTAGACTTTGCCATGTTTAGACATCCACGTTTCGAATAGCTCGACTAGCTTTTCAGTGGAAGTTAGGTGTTCTGGTGAATACCCCACGATGGAATACTCGTGAGCTATGACTGAACAAATGGAAAGAGTCGTGAAAATTGCGAGGACCGAAATCTTTGAAACCGGGAAAGCCATGTTAGATATTGAGAAGGATAGAGATGGATGAATTTAGGGAGGGAGGGAGGGAGGGTTTAAATAGAGTTAGGGTTTTAAATGTTGCTTTCAAGTGAAGTAGTTGAAATAATTTACTAATCCAAACTGAGTCTTTAAGATTGGTTCTTTTTTTTGTTTGCTTTTTACAGAAGTATGGTGTTAATGTCGTTGACAATTGATATTTGCAAAATTTGTCAAGTCTTAAGAATGTTGTACGATTTTTAGAGAGATCGTGTAGCAAGGGAAACATAGAGGTGATACAGTGAATTATATTTAATTTCTTATGCATCAACTGTACTTTTCAATTTGGAACTGGTTTAAATTCGATGTCACGGATTTGACGTGCATCTCATTTGATTTTTGGTTCTTAGATTAAAACAAAATTCATATTTTGACGTGAAAAAAAGTTGTCACGCTTTAAAAATTTAATGAGAGAGATGTGAGAGCTAAGTGCTAATACACATGGATATTAGTATTTCAATCTCGTAGCCCAAAATCTGATTGCTTTTATGGATTATTCTTACATGGACAGATGCTTATCAACTTTTTTTTATATGTTTTGATCTCTGACATGGAGTTCCAATGCTATCTTATGTTTCATGTAATTTGGGCTGAACCAAGTTGGATTTTGACATTTAAAACTATACCAACCCACCTTGGACCATCTGGATTTGGACCGGGCCTAGAATTTAGCCCATCAACTTAGTCACACTCGTGGCTATTTCGCAGGCAGAATGTGTTGGACACATGTCGGACTCTGTCGGATTGTTCCGAATATTGGTTTGTCCATATCCAATCCAGCCAGCTTATTTAAGGACTAAATTCAAATTCTTTTTCCACCGCTTTATTTTATACAAAGTGAAATTATAATAGGGATCGGGTTTTGATGACATTTCTCATGTATGAATGATATGTGTTTTCATATAACTACTCTATGCTATTATGGTTTACATGTTATTTATGCGGGAGAATGGTCTTTAAAGCCATGTCCCTATTATAATTTCCCTTAAATTAAGGACTTCTTACTTATATGTATAAATTATAATATATATTTTACCAAAACTTTTATCAAATTATAAAAAATTCTCTTTATATTTCAATTTCTCATTCTTATAAAAAAATTTTAATTTCCTTTTTAATGTTGAAGATATAAAAGAGATATATATCATGTATACAATGGATGCATTAAACTACCTTTTTAGTTATATTCATACATATAATAGATATATAACATGCATATATAGCAGACATGTATAACATATATATAACATGCATATACAAGATTGTAATAATACCGTAAAAATGAAAAGTATAATTGTAAAACATAAAAAATAAAGTAAAATAAAAACTTGAGAATGGAATTTTATAAATAGTAAACACAAATGAACATTATGGCAATTTCATTCACCGCAATATTTTTTTTTAACCGATTACAAACTTTATCATTTATCATTGTTTCTTTTTTGTTACCGCAATCAAACTAGCATTCATTCTTAAGAATGCTGGTTCAAATTCAATAGTAGGTGGAACTTATTAGATACAAGATTTAATGCTATCTAATAAGTTTTTTTATTCACCTAAATTTTATTCATTTATTGTTGTTTTCATTCTATTATTTTCATTTTTGAATTGAAAAAAAAAAATTGTTGTATTCGAATCTAATTCTACTTGATGAGTCCATTCAATTGGCAGAATAAAAAACTAGGTTGTATAAAATAAATTCCGTATAATGAAAAATCATGAGTTCATTTGATTATTCAAGCACAACAACTAGATGCACAAATACATTGATAAATCATTGTATTTTACTTTGTCAACTTTTTCGTTCTAGCCCATATGTCGATGTCAAAAATAGTTCAAAAGATTTTTCTTGCTCGTAAATTTAAAATTTAAAACATTCCCTACATTTCTCACAAAATTCAACAACTTCAAGTTAAAATTGATTTTCGATTCTTGAAATAAAAAACAGAAAAGTCATAATAGTAAAAAAGACAAAAAAAATACATAGTAGAAAGCAAAAAATGTGGAAAAATTACAAGATGGACCCCAATCAATTATAATCCACATAAGAAAACGAATATAACAGGCTGTGGTATAGCTGTGAACACTTCATTTCTGCCCTCCTTTTATTCTCTTCTTCTTCCTTTCCCTCTTCTTCAACTTCTCCCATTTCGTAATGTCTTCCATCATTCAAAATATGCAGAGGAGATCATCATCATCATCCCTTCCGGTCACACATGATCAACAACAACATCAACAAGGACCCGGAATTCGGAGACGGCTGTCGTCCCTGTCGATAGCATCGCCGTCGACATATTCGTGGGCGATTCAGAGATCGAAATCGGTGGCATCAATGGGTGAAAATGCAGGGAGTTCGTTGAGGAAATGGTGGGAATGGGGCTGGGGTTGGATTCTTTCCAGAAAAGTTCCAATCTTTGGACAAGATCTTGAGCTCAATGAACAAGAAACGAAGGTGATTGGTTCCAACAATCAAGGGAGTTGGAGACACGTGTTGTTTAAGGTTAGATCTGAGTTGAGAAAGATTGTCAGGTCTAATGATAAAGTTGGTCTCCCTCAAACTTACAGGTACAATTCTTTCAGTTACTCCAAGAATTTTCAAGGCTGAAAATTCATAAAACTAAATCCCAAAATATTATCAAGATTCGAGGAATCTAAGATTCTCATATTTTTTCTCGGAAGCAAATTCTATTTGGTTTGGTCCGGTTCAAAGACGGTTGAATGGTATAAAATGTAGGATTAATTAATTCTTTAATTGTTGTAATGGTGTTTTATTTTTTGCTTTTGGGATAATTTCAAATGAATTTTAATGTTTGTCCATTATTCATATATTATTGTAATTATATGTGTTAGATCATAAACTTTTAGTTTGTTGTTATTATTGATAATATTAATATGTTGCATTATTTGTAACTCGTATTATTTATGTATTAGAACATGAACCTAGTATGTTTTAAATTTGTTCTTTTATGTGTTGAAGCATTCAAGCATGTAGTTTACGATGTGAATCGTCGTATAAAAGGACACAATTGAAACCATATATAATAGTTCAAGTGTAATTTCAATTATGTCCAAAACTCATGTTTAAGAGAGCTTGGTTAAAATACAACATAAAAGCACATACATGATGACTCAATTGAACAACTTCATAACGTTAAAGGACTGAAATATGTCTTATTTCATAAAGTAAGAAATACACTTTGCTTTAGTGATAATCATATGGTGAACAGCAGATTGAATTTTATATTGAAAATGCAATTTCAACAAAGTTGGTAGATAGATTGTCATAGCAATCAATGAATTGATGATTTGTCATTGTTACTTTGCTAGACAGCATTTCCCTAGTATAAGTAGCCTTATAAAAAGAACTTTATTTGAAAATATAGTAACATCAACCATTTATTATTATTATTTAAAATATGTTTAATTGCATAACATTTTCCACTAACAAGGTTTCAGATTCAAATTCCAACAAACTCCATAGCATTTTCTATTTACTAAAGATTAATTAATAATACAACTTGTAATCATATAATCTTCGAGTAATAACTAATTAAAATTTGATTTACACTCAATTGAAAAATTGGTTTAAAAATCCGTATCAAAAAATTAATGATAATAATTATAATAAGAAAAATTCCATGAATCATGCGAGAACGTGACAACATAAAAATTAATTATTATTATTTTTATTTTTTATAATAGGATGAGTTATATATTTTTTGGAAATAATTCAACAGAAAAAGAAATTGGTGGCAGTGGTCAAACACAGGTTGGATTGTAGAAAGCCAATGATTTTCCAGCCAGAACGACTATAACTTGCATATGCCACGTGAACTACAATTATGCCCTTTTCTTTTTTTATTTATTTATTTAACACATGGTAAAGAAAATTTTCATAAACCCAAAAACTATTAAACGACTAAACGACTTTTGCAATGAAAAACATTTTGATGTATAAAATTATATGGATGTATATATATTATTTTGTCAAATTTAAATTGCTTAATAAGTTTACGACCCCTTTAGCTTATATGTTACTCGGAAGTTAAAATATAAATTATCATAATTGATTTTTGGAAAGTGCTTCTTAAAAGTTAAGAGAAAAACTTGTAAGCCAATTTAATCAGTTTATAAGTAATGAAAAATATCTTTTTAAATTGTCATGTAGTTCATATTATTTAACTTTTTTTCATACATATTCATTGAATGAGAATTTTTAAATAAAGATAATGTTGTATTTGAATGACAATGATTTTACGGGTTTAAATGGTGAGATAGTGTCTAATGAGAGCTTCAAAATAATCGTCTCAATTTACCTCTCGTGCAGTGTTTTAAAAAAATGATAGGTGCTAGTAGGGCGGCTGCAGCTTTTAGGTCTATGCGGGAATTAATCGGGTCAATGCGAGTTCTAGGCGGATTTTTATTTTTTCTATTTTATAAATATGCTAAAATTATAATTTCAATTGTAATGTGAATTATAGTGTGAAAATATATTATTAAAAATACTAATGCACATATAAGATAAAAAAACCTAAAAATCATAATTATTTTCCGTTAATTGTCACCCAATAAAATATTTCTTCAAAAACAAAATTTTTTAAATTTTTTTATATTGATTTAAAGTATTCTAAGTCTCTTATTTATGTGGTTTGAAGTACATTTTTTTCAATTTGAAACTCGAAACAAGATTTTTATTGTAAATGTATAGTATTTATACACTAAGCTATTTTTTGTGAGTTTATAAAATTCAATAATCATTATTCAAAACATCGGTATTTTGAAAATTGTGTATAAGTGATGCCTAGACAGAAAAGAATCGACTTAAGTGGGGTCTAGGCGGGAAAAAAATTAATTTAAATAATGCCTAGAAGGTAATTAATTAGTCAAGCGCCTTAAAACGCCATGGTAATGTAAAGTCAGAACGACCCTCAAGATAACGCCTAAACTAGAATTTTAAAAAAATGCTCTCAAATACTACGAGCCAACAACGTGCTTACATGTTAAATATTCCATGCATTACACTGCGTTTTTCTATGTCAACATGTTAGCTAAAGGGGCTATAAGCTGATTAAGCAATTTAAATTTTTCCAAATAATAAATGAAGGTTGGATGGAATTAATTGATTTTAGTTTTGGGTTTAAAATGACATGATATTAGGTAGACGGGTTACAAAATAATTGGAACCAATAGAAAAGTGTCGGCGCTATATTTCAAGAATGTTAAAATGGATCCCATCTGTTTCTTGTCGGTCACCGACGGATTTATAAGGCATTTTTTATTTTCTAATTCTTAATTGGTTAAATTAAAAAAAAAATATATATCTCGTCATTTCTACCATTTTCAAAAATGGGTATATGATTTTTTGGATCTCGGGTTTGTAATTTCAAACTGTTACCAATTAAGAGATTTTTGCGGACACAATAAAAAATGATAACGTGGTAAAAAGATATTTAAAGAAATCAACATTTTCTTCTTCGTTATCACCCTAAATGGACTCCCTTTCATTCCTTGATTTCCTTAGTTCTATTAGCCAGTTATTTGTCATTACCGTCAGTCCATGTCTCACCACCTGTCTCTACTCATTCTTCCGGTCTCACCGCCGGTGAACAGCTTGCCACCAGTTCCAAACTCATAGCTTGTAGTTCCGACGCGGTTAGCAAACCCAATTTTTAATTAAATTTCCATCAGGTTTCATTCTTTTCTTTCCAACCTCTAATTAAAATTTCTTTCTAACTTCTTTTCTTTTCTGTACTTCGGTTTTGGTCTTAATTTCGATGGAAATAAAACAGGGCTAAAAATGGGAAAACAAAGTTGTTGGTTCAGTGGCTCATAAGCCTGTTTTTCTATAGGAAAGCACAAATCCATTTAGAGCGTGGAGCAATATTAACGGGTGATTTAACATCATAATTGTGCTTTGATTCCATGTAAACGATGGTCTAACTCATCTCAAAAGGTACCTCAAAGGGTGAAAGTTGTCACATGCATATAAATAGCAATCATGCTCAAGCCACTAGCAATATGGGATATAAAACATGTTTCAATACAAGTAGCCATCCATCCTTTGAAGCTATGCAATTAATTCAATTCAAGGGTATTCAATCTACACATTTTCAGAATTTGCTCAGCAAAATTGCTTCATCTGACTTTAGGGGGTAACTTAGAAACCAAGGATGCTTACCTTTAGAGGATTCAATTTCAGCGGAAGTAGTGCCAGAAGCAAAATTTCAATCCTTGCAAACAACGCAGAATTTGAGAAGATCGATTATGCCTAATTCATTAGCGATTTGTGATAACAGTTCATTCGAGCTATGGATTACGAATCTAGCCATTAAGGAAAGAAATGGAATTAATTATTAGGGATAATAAGGAAGAAGAAGATAAAGTAAATGTTGATTTCCCAAAATACCTCTTTCCACGTCAATGTCAGCAAAAAATCTTTTAATTGCTAACGGTTCAAAATCACGAACCCCTTTTGAAACTCAAGAAATCACAGATCCCTTGTTAAAAATGGCAGAAACCACATATTACTATTTTTTTAAGTGTATCCTTCTTAATTTAATATGATTGACTAATAATTTTTTACCGTAAGCAATCCCAAGAAAAGCAACAAAATAAAATGAAAAACTTGCAATGAAATGAAATGTGATTTCATCGAGCAAAGTTTTCAAAATTGCATCGGATATTATATTGGTGAAGTAAATGGTATCCAATATAATTAATATTATTGATGATTTTACCGAATTATTAATTTTAAATAATTTATAAGTTTCTGAACCAACTTTGTACTATATTCATAAAAATTATGTATTTCAAAAAAGAGTATACTTATGCATAT
>CATIWQ010215551.1:0-10653 GCA_949673415.1 Euphorbia schlechtendalii
AATAAAGTATACATGGAAAGTAGAGAAAGTAGGTTTTTTTAATAATTGAGCATCCTAATTAGAATTTGAAAGGTTATTAGTTTTAAATCTCATTTATCTATTTAAGAATCAACTGAAAAAAGAAAGTTCCTTACAACATAAATCTCTGCTGCTACGTTCAAAATCCAAATACAGTTCAGAAAAAACTCCAATTTTTTTTGTAAACTTCTGCAATCAGTGAACTTCCATCAAAGTACAGCTTCAACGTTTCGACACTTCCATAATAATAGGTAAATATATCTATTATGCTTCTGAAAAATCTACTGATGGAAAAGAGGGAGGAGGGGTTGGCTCAAATGGTGAAGAGGAAGAAGACAATAGCTCTGATGGTGAAGGAGATGATTATCTTAGTTTAGATGAAAATGAGTAGTGTCAGCTTATAAATTATATGCTTAATTTTAATTTGAGAACTTTTATTCTGTTTTGTGTTTAACTTGGTAATCTATGTTGTCTAATTCTGAATTTTTAAAGCATATTTTGTTGTTACATAAATAAATATTTATTTTCTTAACCAAGTAGAGCATTACTTCGATGAGGCGAGCGCCTATATGACGCCTCGCGCCTCAGGCATTTCAGATGTGTAGCGCCTCTAGGGCGCCTAGCGCTTTTAACAACACTGGTCAAGGCGAGCGCCTGAGGTACCTCGGGTGCCAAAAATTTACAAAAAGTATTTTTCTTACAAAGTGAATTTAGATGCAATAACATAACAAAAAAGAACTAAGAGAATTGTTAGAGTACATATACATGTAAAATTGACATATTACATTAAGAATATATAGTCTTGAATTAATCCAACCTTAAAAATGAATTGAACTACGAATATCTACACTCTATTTCTTTCATTAAAACTCTTAAAATAGATGGAAAATATATATTAAAGTTAAAACCATGAAAAAGAATTGTTGGAGGTGTATATATATATGTGTGTGTGTGTGTGTGTGTGTAAATTTTACATGTTTTATTAAGAATCTATACTTGAGTTGATTTAGCCTTAATAAGAATTGAATTAGGAATATCTAGCCTTATATTATTATTTAAAACTCTTAAAAATGGATGTAAAAAACATAATTATGCAAAATTAAAGATAGAAGTGTCCGTGAGGCGCGCCTCGGCGCTCAAAGGCGCCCTTGAGGCGCGCCTGTTGGACACCACCCTGCCTGTGCTATGCCGAGGCGCCAAGGGTGGCGCCCTACGTCAGGCGCGCCTTTAACAACTATGTTTACACATCTCCTCTGATCCTTATAAGGACAAATAAAACTCTAAATGCTTCTTACATATTAACTCACCTGTTTACGATAATTCCTGCCTCTGCTATTTTTGTAATACATCAGCAATATGCACTTAAACACCATTGCTGCCTGCCGCACCAAAGTGTCTGGAAAAGACAAACATTAAGAATACTATAAAATGCAGTAACATTGTAGTGGTTCTTAAACTTTCCCTCAAGCGAAAAGTTCATCATTTCTGAAATAATAGATATAGCAATAGGGATTGTTTGTATGCATCCCAAGCAAAATTTAACAAATGTCTCACGAGAACATAAAAAAACATGCAAAAAGTACCCTGCAATTAGATAAACACCAATCCTTCAAACAATAACATACCATTCACCATGATGATGAAAATAGCATGCCAGAAAGGTGGTATAGATTTGGGAGGAAGCATGATTAATGGGTACAAAAGATCATCATTTTGATACCACCAGTACACACCAACCACATGAAGAGTAAAGGCAACTGAAATGCCAATCAAAACAGAGATCTTCCTCTCCCCCTGCAGCCACAAAAAACAAACACTTATTAACTTCCGACAAATTTTAGAGAAACTAAAATTTCATCTATTTTATCTTATCATTATAGAGAATTTGTATGAAAAATAGATCACTTTAATAGTAAGCGTGAATCATTTAAAAAGAAATCGTCAATTTCTAAGACTTAAATAATGAATTTGGTAAAAAAATCAAGATCAAGTTTCAGTTTAAGAAACTCTCTTTATCCAGTTGTTATTTGATACAATTACAGAGAATCCACAAAAGAAAACAAGTATAAAGGACCATGTGAATAAGTAAACAAGTTCCTAGATGGTCATTTGCGACTTAGGTCCTACCCAAATAACATATGCAATAAGTCAGAATCAGTTTGAAAGTAGGCACCTTCAGAGCTGTCTGTTTCCGTAGAATATCATTTGATTTGAACATGACCACAGCAATCCAAATTGTAACGAAGAAACCTGTAATTCCTTAAGAGAGGTAAATGTCAACACTTGAAGAACAGACAAAGCTATGGGCAACAGACAAGATGAAACAGGGAGAGGATGAGAGATTTTGAACTATAATTAGAGAAAAATGAAAATAATACTCCAACATGCGGTATACCAACGTGCAAGTAAGAGTTGAATTGATTTGAATGTCTGAAAAGCAACATTAGTATCCAAATCCATATATTATTCAATAAGCATGGATTACCTTCCAGAATAACTAAACATGGATGAAGGAAAACGAAGATATCAACAAAAATTGACAATAACCAAATGATTATTAAGCAAACAAGTAAGTATTATGTACTCCCAACATCCAGATGAAACAAAAATTTCATAAAAACAAATTGGAAAGGCAAAGTGGACAGCAGCCAATAGACCATAACTCCGTCCCTGCATGATTGTATCCCCGCCACTCTCTTTCACAGAAAATACGATATTATGATTAAGGGGAAGTCGGAAGCATGGGAGGGTTCTTAGCTGGAACTAGTAACACATATATGTTAGAGATTTTTATAGCTGGACATATCTTTTCATAGTTATAGGGGAAATGCAGGGGTTATACTCTAAACCTACAGAGAAATGAAATTACTATGACAAATTACTATAAGTTTCCACAAATAGGTAGACTGTGAAAGAATATTATGCATTACCTTAGCACATAAGTGTTTACTAAGATGCTTAAAAGGTACCAATCAAGATATGAGCTAGCATCAGTACAAATTTCTACAATGTTAAAATATTCACCATAATACTTCTAGTGAAGCAAATGAGGAGAAAGCACAAAAGTCAGCACACCAAGTTTCGAACTTTGAAATTTTTAAAAAAATATGCATAAAAGAGTAAATGATATGATACCTTGTAAATGCTGGCGTATGAAAACAACCAATAGAAGCAATGAAAAGGGGAGAACTTGCTCAATCCATCTGGCAGCTTGCTGTATGTCATATCTCTGGTATGAAGAATCCCTTCCATTAGCCCCACCACTAACCTCAGAAGCTTCACCATCTCCATTTGAATTGGAAGGATGTTGAGGAGTTCCTTCAGGAGTCCCAGCATCACTTCTCGAATCAACCTGGACATCTGATGTTCTCCCAGCAATAGGCTGCTGTACAGATAAATCACTCTGACCAACCACCAATCCGGAGCCATCTCTTTCCTGGCCATGTTCCCCAGCTCCGATTATCCTAATCGCAACCTCCCCAATATTATTGGATGGGGTTGCCGCCGTAGAATCATCGAGCCTGTTACTGTTATGAATTCCACCAGAACCGTTGATCAAAGGATCCGATTCATGGTGAGTTGACCTTGCAGTTCGCAAAAGACCTGAATACTCTAATAACGCAGAAATCGGCGCCTGAATAATACTGGAAGCCGATAGTGTTCCGTACCTCCTCGATGGACTACTGTTTGTACTTCCGCCTCCCGGAGAACCGCCTCTATACGCGTCGGAACTAGTTCCGGACGCTTCCATCGGTGCCCTAATCCTAATCAGAAACACAATTAAACACATTATCACAAAATCAAAGATTATAAAACAGAAGAAACCAACAAAATTGAAAAGAAACGATCGATCAACAATACCTTCGAAGGCGAATCTCCGTTGAGGGACTTTGAAATGAAAAGGAAACAAAGAAGAGGGGAAGAAAACAAAGAAATTGTCTCGATGGAGAAACCCTAAACAAAAAAATTAATGAACGGGGAAGAAAAAGTCAATAAAGGAGGAGTAATAATTAGATATGGCCATTGGATAGGCAGAAAGTGAGCTTTGAAAATCAGCGAAATGAAAGGAGATAGGCTGTAAAATATGGAATTAAAGGAAGGGGAGAAGATGATGAAGAAGAAGCAATTGGAAAGTTCTGGTATTTTTCTTTCTCAGTTTCTTGATTTTCTGTTTCCTTCTCGCTCTACGCGGATGACATAGAAAGAAGGGGAGAGAGAAAGAAAAAAAATACAAACAACAAGAAACGAAAATTACGAATGGGATTCAAAGAAAATGTTATTGATAATTCGTTTTAATAGTTTGTAAAATAGATTTGACTTATTTAATTTTTCTTTTGAATTTGATCAAATTGAAGAATACCGTATAAGATGGCCTTGTTGTTTTACATACGCGTCGCTACCATTAGATTAATAGGGTTATAATTTAATACAATGATTATAAAAGGGAAATATTATTAATTTTATCGTATACAAATTCATAATTGAATGATTTGTATGTCTGTAATGATAATATTTACTAGAACTTAAAAGATGAGAAATTATACTAGCTTGGGAACATGGTCATTGGAAGGTGATTCTTGAGATGGACAATATCTTCACTTTTAATTTGATTAGGTTTAGTTCAAGTTTATAGAATTTAGTTCAGTTAAGGTTCATAAAGTTCAGATCACATCCATAAATTCTAATAATAATTAATCTAACTAATACCTTTAATAAAAATTAACAGTAATAATAATAAGAACTGTTTTACATTAATTATAAATATAATAAGAATAAAAAGAACAGTTTAACATTAATTATAAATATAGTAAGAATAATTTATAAATAATAATAATTATTAGTGTTATTGAGATAATAATACTGTTAATATAATTATAATATAATAATATTTTTTAATTATAATTATAATATTGATTTTAATTAAAAAAATGTGATATGAGATAACAAAATGAGAATATTTATTAATTAAAAAAATATTAGGTTTTTATAATCCAATAATAAGTAGTTATTTGAATCCAGAGTACAATATATTACATTAATAATTAATAATTCACATGCAATTATAAAATATTTATTATTTGAATAACAAAATTTTAATTAAATGATTTTATTTATTATAACAATTTTTTATTATTAATATCACTAAAATTGTTTTATTTATTATTTTATATATGTAGTTATTGATATTACTGTTTGTATTGATTAATATTAATAATCTATTATTTTTTTTAATTTTTTTTATTTTTACTATTGTTTTAATGAGTAGTATATTATTATTAAGTTCAATTAAGTTAAAGTTCATTATGTTCAATTCAGTTAAATTTAATTCAATTCAATTTAAATTTCAGAAGTTAAAGAGAACGGAGTCAAAGTGGTTTATGATGCTATTTGCAAGATATCCTATAGTCAATGATTATTATGGGTTAATATATTCTCCCTTTTTTAGCATATTTAATCAATAAATGAAAATCCAAAATAGTAATCCATTTCAAAATTTCATGATTCTTTTCTATCTTTTCATGTATATCCATATTTACTCTTGTTATTTCCATAACGTTAAATGCACAAATTTTGAATCATTAAGTATAAATTAAAATTGATCTAATGATAACATGACAAAGCAATGATGATATATAAAATCACCATAGAAAACACTATTTAAAATAACAAAAGTATATATTACTCTTTCTGTAATTTTTATTGTCTCTTCAAAACTTTATTCAATATAAATAAAATATGCAATACATTGTTAAAATGATTAATATATTTTTTTCATTTTCACACTAAATATTTTTTTCTCATTAATTACCAACATATAATTTCATTAACACGTAATTATTACACTAATAATTAGCGAAACGAAATATCTCGCCAAATAATCTTCCAAGCCCTTGCCATAAAATCCAGATTTAAAGAAAAAGATATTTGTTGATATTTCATATTAGGAATCTAGATCTATTTGTTTTAAGAAAAATCATTTTATATCTGCACAACTTGCTGGTGTAGTATAGTAAGTTGGAATTCTTATGATTGTGAATTCTCGAAAACGTTCGTTGAGGTTGAAGAAAATAGATGTTGCATATTTGTTATTTCCGTTTATTGTTTTCCTCTTGCACTTATGACAGGTTTTTTCAATCTCTCAATATGCTTAGATCATGTTGTTTTTATTATGGTATAAGTGATAATTTTTAGAATTAAAGTTGAGGGAAAAGATGACAAACTCAAATTGATATTCTCAATTTGAAATGAAACTTACATTATAATGTTTATCTATAAGCCTTAGTATAAAGATTTAGACCAATGAAATTACACTCAAATGTAACTCAAAGACACATTCCCAGAATTCCCCCACATTTGAATTACAAAATATATCGAAAAAAATATCGTGAAACTCATTTGCAATTAAATGAAGTCTTCAACCATCTCGACTCATCAATCATCAAGCCAAAACACCACCAAATCATCAATCATAGTTTTTAAGGTATTTCACCCTAACTGATAGAATTTGAAGGATTTCACCCAAGTCATTACAGTTTTGAAAGGATTTCACCCAACTCATTATAATTTTAGACGATTTCGTGTAAACTCATAATTTTAGAGGATTTCATCTTCACTCAAAAAATTATCACGGTTCCAAATCCAGCAAACCATCAACTCACAGTTTTAGATGATTTCACATTAACTCATAGTTTTAGAGGATTTCGCCTTAAATTCATCAGATCATCTTAGCCTGAACATCAACAAGCCATTTTGGCTCAATATAACATTTATCAAGTCATCAATCAATTCGAATATCGTCCACAATACTTGAAACAGAGCTTTGTCAAAAATGAAGAAATTACAATATTTTACGCTCAAAATTTTCCATAAAAAACCTTGAATTTTGAACACTAGTCCAAAGTAGCAATTCATCAATAAAAAACCTAATCCAACTAAATGACTAATTCACATCTTACCTTTAAGCACATATCCATTTCCTTAAGCAAGCAATTGCTACAATACTCACGAAACAAACCAAGTCATTTCGTCGAACAATTGGTGTGCACTTCAACTCATCAATCAACTAGCCTAAACTCATCCGACAGTCTAGAATTTCAACTTTAAACAATTTTTGAATATCAAAACAAAATACAAAAAGAAAAACAAATCAATACCAGATCATTTTCACCAAAGAACAACAACAACGACCAATCTAATAAAATCACAGCAAAGATGCATTTCTGCCAAATTGAAACATTGCTTGATAATATTTGAAGATCATCAATTCTTGATGGGTGGTATTAAAAAACGCCTATAATTTTTGAAATTTGCCCTCATTGTTGATATTATCACCCCCTATTAGCTACAAATGTTAATACATCAACCCCCACCGGTAGACAAGAGTTACTACATAATGCCCTTCATAACGCCTATAACAACTCATGCTAATAGGCATTTCTCACTAACACCTATATTTGTGCATATGCATTTTGGTTTTAAGGCCTTTGCACTAGTATGGGTGTTATGTGTTAACGCATAATGTCTACGCATTGGTATGGGCATTAACTAATCATGCCCAAAGTGGATTGTGTTTTTAAGAGCAATTTTAACAATAAATATGGCGGTCTTAGAGATTAAAATGACAATTAACACTCGGACAATCGATTTTCCATTTAAATATCTTTCAATCATCCACCAACAAACTTTGACTCGGCATTTTGTTTAATAAAAAACCAAGTCGAAACAATCACATCAAAATCGTTACCGAAGTTCTAATTCACCTAGAGTTAACTCTCAACATAAATCACATTCTACTCTTCTGTGAAAAACTTCAGATCAGTCTTAGATAGTTACAAAAAGTCTCATTCAATTATTCTAATTATCAAATTTTAGGCTACCTGAAAAAAGAAAACAGTGAGCCATTTTTCTTCAGTCTGAAATCACTGTCTTTGTTTATCGGAGTTCTGATGTCGTAATCCTCCTCCATCATATATCAATTCGCATGCATCTTCAATTGCACTTTCAGATTCTCCTATTCGCTTCAATTTTAAATTCCGTTAGATCAATAGATTAACACCAAATTAATTATGCCCTTTCACTTCAAATTGAATTCAATTTTGTCAAATTCTCCTGATCTTCAAACTTACACTTGATCTACCTTTTTATCGTCAATCAAATTAACCACATGCTTCTTCTTCGAACAATAAACCGACTTAAATATTTTTCCAACGACCAACTGCTTCGTATAAATCTACTTTAATTATTTTATCTCACTTTTCTCCTCTCTCTAATTAACAATCAGGATTGGTTTTTTCAATGAATGTGACTCTAATACCATGATAATTTAGAAGTGAATTTGAACAAAAAGATAACAAACTCAATTTAATTATCCCAAATTGCAATGAAACTTGCATTTTAATATCGGTTGTTTTTAAGTCTATTTATAAATATATAGAATGTGAAATTACACTTAAATGTAACTCAAATGCACAATCCCAACATTATGATGTTTTGTTTCATTTATGTGGTTTTCTTTGCTCATGTATCAGTTAATATATAATTCATTTATTGGTTATTTCGGTTTTATTGGTTATTTCGGTTTGGTTCAGTTGATGAACAATTATATGGTCAAAGAAAAATAAATTTTAAATGTTTTGAAATCAAAACTAACATTTTAAACCATCAAGTTTTGGTGTGTGGTTGCGAACTTAAATCACACAATCAATAAAATTAGTAAAAAATATTCATATCACTTGAAAAAAAAATTAACATTTTAAAATTAGAATACTCAATCGGTTAACTAAAGTTGTGGTGCATATTATATGTTATCTTCAAGCCAAAACTAAAAAATCGAAATATACATTCTATCGACCTGAAAAAAGAGGAGCAACTGAAATTTTCGTGTATTACTAATTTCTAAAAAACAACTTTGAATGTGAATATGTAATTACAAGTTACAACTTCACCGCAAAAATAAATTTCAATGAATTTCAATCCCATCTAAAATGGCCGAGAAGTAGACGTATTTTTCTTGTCATTTTGAACGAATACTCTCAAATTAATGGTTCTGTGAGGAACGTCTAACATTTTTTAGGCCCTTTATTTTTGAAAAATTACTTTATGCTCTTTAATAGAATTTTTTGGGTAATAATATAATAAAATATATAAAATTGTAACTAAAAAACTAATTGATTTGTAAAATAGTAATCAAATTTTAGCTTTTGTTTAGTAGCTCTTGAAACGGTGTCATATCAAATGATTTTTACATGATATGATTTTTTAAATATATAGTTCAATGATAATCATGTGCCTAACAAGGGATTTATATATGCTAATGTATTATTTTCTATAAAAAATGAAATTAAAATTTATTTTTTTTATTTTTATATCAAAGAACTAAAAAACATGTATGTTAGGGATGGCAATGGGCCGGATCTGGATCTGATCTGGACCTATATTTCCATCATTTCAAGGCTGATACAAGTACCATCTACCTTGGGCCAACCTTGAAATGATGAAAATATGGATCCAAATGAGATCCAGATCCGGTCCACTGCCATCCCTAATTTAGATCCTTTCTAACTATGGGCCTTGTGCAATTCGATAAATGCCTACTCCCATGCCGGCATTTGAGGTTAAAAACCATGTAAAATTATAGATTGTAATAATTTTACACACTTTCTATCTGAAATAGTTATTTCTTGTTTATGTTCTTCTACACGAGACTATACATTTGCGACCACGCTCAAAATTATTAAGTCACTATTTTCTTCAATACTAAAAGTCTATGTTCCAAATAAAATTTGTGAAATGCGGTTTAAGTAACACAACTATGAAAAAATTGGAAAAGAAATGTGAATGGGTTATGATATTTGTTCATATTTCATAACACCGTTACAATTGGAAGAAACATTTTGATGAAGAAACATTTTGATGTTGACCAGCGGTATTCTATATTTGGCTTTCAGACACGTGTTGTTTCCTCATTCCATCTATAAAAATTTAGGGATAATACATTTTTACTCTGAATTTTATCCAAATATTCTAATCTACTATGAATTTTTCAAAATTTCTAGTAGCATCTAAACTTCGTTGTGCACAAGTTTGCTTCATGAATGTTAGTTCTGGTTTAAATTCATTTGATTTTTTAAATATATCATTTTTCTGATTTTTTTCCCAATCGAAAATTGACAAGCAACGTTAAGGGAAACACGCAAATACTTTTATCCAGTTCAAAGTAGACATGTTTGTTGGGCGAGCTGAACAGGGCTTGGCGGGCTTTTTACAACAAACGTTAACCCAAGCCAGTACTTTAGAACTTCAGGCTCGGGCCAAGCTAACAAGGTCATTTCCAAGCATGACCCAAGCCCATGAATATTTTTTTTTATTATAAATTCAAGCATCCCTCCCTCCTCCTACCCCATCGAAGGAAATATACTTGCAGGGCACTCTTGGATCGAAGCTACCTAGTTAGCTCTCTTCCCCTCTGCTTTTGGGGCTATGGGGACGAGAGCTAAGAGTACGCTCCTGAGTGCCCTCCAATAAATATAAGAAAAGAAAACCATTATACTCTCGGCAATCCTAGGAACTTCCTACGCTCGGGATACTCACCAGAGCATCCCTCTCTCATCCTCAGATACCGAAAGAAGATTTTCT
>CATIWQ010215564.1:0-16642 GCA_949673415.1 Euphorbia schlechtendalii
AAACATCTTTTACAGTACAAGGGAGAATAGAAGCAGGAACATCTTCCATAAAAATGTGAGTAGAATCATACTTTGAGCCCCATTTTGCCATTAAATGAGCAGCTTCATTAGACTTCCTGCCTTCATAAACGAAGTGAACTCTGGTAAAGGACTTGGATATCCTTTCAATTTCCATAACAATAATACCAACATAATCTAATAAAATTAGTTGGCCAGTACACGCATTTATGGCTGAGGCATTATCGGATGCCACAATTATCCTCCCTCCGCTGGCCTGGATTGAAAATTTCAATCCTAAGAGAATGCTCAACAATTCAGCATGAAGCACGGATAAACATTCTCCAATTGGAGCTGATCCCGACATCAAGACTGTGCCTTCTGGATCGCGCAAAATGAATCCTGCAGTACACCTTCCACGCCCCACCGGCACAGCAGCATCCACGTTCAATTTAACCATTTCTTTTGTTGGCGGGATCCAATGTTGAGCCCGTTGTGGTCTTGAAAGCAGATTATTCTCCTCATCATGTGGTAAGGTCCAAGCTGTGGTAGTCATTATAAGATCAACCAATCTTTTGGTTGGGGTCTTGGACTTCCCATGGGTAATCTGATTATGACTTTACCAAATCCACCAGATTGCACAGCAAAAAATACCTTGTTCCACCTTTGTAAAAATCTGAAAAACTTCTTGGAACCATTGCATACAGTCATTACCACTCAGTTTATACACTTTGATTCTAATTCCCACAGCTTTCCAGATTTGTTTGACGTAGCAACAGTTCTTTAAAATATGAATGAGACTATCGATATCACTCCTGCAGAAAACACACTCCGGTTCGACAGGAATCTTTCTACTTCTAAGGATCATTTGACATGGGAGAATATTTGAGGCAGCTCCATAGATGCAGTGCTTAAACTTCGGCTGAATGTTGAGTGCCCACAAGCATTTCCAAAAAGGTTGCCCAAATCTCTCGAAGAAGAAGCTGTATTCTCAAGCTGCAGGTTTACATTAAGAGCACAGTAGTAACCAATTTTTACTGAATAGTGACCATCCTTGGACCTCATCCAATATATAGAGTCTTGGCTTGCAACATCACTGATTGGTAGTGTAAGAATGGCTTGTACGGACTCATTATCAAACACATGGTGGAGTAACTCGGCATTCCACCTTCTGTTTTCCATGTCCACTAAACAGCTAACATAAGGGGTTGGTGGGATATTTTTCATCACTAAAGGTCTAGCACATACGAGTCCGGGAACCCACTTATCCTTAAAAATAGAGATTGACTCCCCTGATCCAACTCTCCAACTGCACCCTTCTCGGATGATAAACCGTGCGCTATACAAACTTCTCCAAATATAGCTCAACTCAACCCTATCTCAGGAGAAAAGATATTACCGTTTGGGAAATACTTGGTTCTGAAGACTGTGGCACAGATAGACTCAGGCTTTATGATAAAACGCCATAATTGCTTAGCCAGCATCGCTTGGTTGAAAGATAGAATATGCCTGAATCCCAGTCCTCCTTCAGCTTTTGACTTGCATAACCACTCCCATTTTCTCCAGTGAATTCCCCCCTTTCCGTCGGTCGACTTCCACCAATACTTTGCAATTATTTGTTGCAGTTCATCACAAAAAGTCACGGGCAAAGAGAAGCAACTCATTATATATTGAGGAATGGCTTGAGCTACTGATTTGATGAGTACTTCTCTCCCTGCCTTTGAGAGAAATTTCTCCTTCCAACCATTGACTCTCTTCATCATTCGCTCTTTCAGAAAGCTAAATACCTTCTTCTTTGATCTCCCTACTATCGTTGGCATTCCCAGATACTTTGGAAACTGCCCAACTTCATCAACTCGGAAGGACTCTTTGATCCTCTGTCTCATATCCTCCTCCACCCCTTTACTGAAGCTAATTTCTGACTTTTCATAGTTTACCACCTGTCCCGAGACTACTTCATAGGTGTTGAGAATATGTTGGACTGATTGACTTTCCTGCAAGTTTGCTTTGAAAAAAATGAGGGAGTCGTTAGCAAATAAGAGGTGGGATATAACTGGTCCTCCGGTGCAAATTCTGAAGCCATGGAGTGCATTGTTCAATTCTGCGTTCCTAATTAAAGCTGAGAAACCTTCCGCACATATAAGGAACAAATAGGGTGAAATTGGGTCCCCTTGTCGAAGACACCGCTGAGGTTTTACAAAGCCTTTTGGGACCCCATTTATAAGAAATGAAAAGGAGACAGAACTGATACACTTCATAATCAACTGAACGAAAGATTCTGGGAACTTCATCAACAACATTAACCTTTCAATAAATACCCATTCAACTCTATCATAAGCTTTGCTCATATCTAGTTACAAGGCACAGACCCCTCCCACTTTTGATCGATTACGTTTCATAGCATGGAAAAGCGCATTATCAGTAATAAGTCGCCCAGGGACAAAAGCGCTTTGGGATTGGTCAATAATCCTATCCAACACTACCTTCAGTCTATTAGCAATACATTTAGAGATAAGTTTGTATATCACATTGCATAAACTGATAGGTTTCGTTTTGTTTTTGAATACCTTAGTTAGACAGTGGTGCTTTTACTGGGAAAATATCATGTCCCCCAACTCCATGTCCCCCGTTCAAAAACTGGCAAGTGTTATATTTTTATCCCACAAGAAAGAAAAAAATAACTATTAAAATATAATATAGTGGCAAGTTTTGAATAGGGGCAGTGAAGGGGACACGGAATTGGCACTAGTTTGCTCCTTATCATCACAATGCACTATCTGTTAGTTTGACTTTTCAAATAATGTCAATTTTAGATTTATTTTTCTTCAACTAGAAGTTGACACGTGGTATCGAGGAGAAAATTTGGTACATTTTAAACATATCCATGAATTATTTAATCAGTTTAGGATGATAATTGATTAATTTTTACAATTTCAGGCTTAATGGATGCATTAAGCAGAGACAATTTATGAGTGTCATCTGTAGTATGCAGACATATATTCCCAATCAAAATCTGACCTGGATGGAGTTTAAGCGGAGCCACTAACATAGCCCAAAAATAACTATAAAAATGTGAAGCCCAAGTCATTTCGATAAATTGATCTGATGGGATTTTATTGCATTAGAGTAATTGCTAAGTAATCATTATTTTGTTGGTAACTGAAAAGATATTTGAGGTAATAATAAGTAAAGAAGTAAAAGCAAAATAATAACAGAAAACACTTTTTATTTAATACTATAATTAAAATTATTTAACATCCAAGTTACTGATTTTCAACTAATGGAAGTTACGTGTCATGAATTTAATGATTTTCATTTTCTTGTAACATTTGCATCAAAATTAATAAAAAATCTACAATAATTAATTTATTTTGAACTTTCTAATCCAAATTTTTTTCTTTCAAGTTATCAACCCACGTGGTTTGGTATGAATCTTGGTATTTGAATACCCGCCTGCAGTTGGACCAAATTCGATCGAAATAATTCAGTCATGATAAAATTCAAAATAACTATTATTATAAAAAAAGAGTAACAACAGAGTACACACAAAGGGTGAAGACAGAATAATAGAAAGTGACACGTATCTAACTATCTACTAGAGCGAATGAATAATAAATACAGTTATTGATTATCAGATTTTGTAAGTATTCGCTGTTTGTTTGGATGTGATTCCATGTACACAGTGCCGCCCACATAACTTTTAATCTCAACCGTCCGATTATTCAATAATAGCACCGTCTTCCTGACCGAAGAAGAAGAATCCACAGCAAAGCTATGGCGCTGCTACCCTGAACAGCATTCCCAAACCAATAACACAGAAAAAGAAAAGAACCAAAGGCAAAGCCTACTTCCCAATTTCCAGCTCTCTCCATTTTCTTTGAAGATACAAAGTCTTCATAGAACAACCACTGAATCTTTTTCTCCTCAATCCAAGATCTGCTAGGGTTCAATTTCCATGGCATTCTTTCTATAATGCAGATGTTTTTCCCAGATTCTGCTTCAAAGCATGTTGTCTTTTTTGAATCTGGTGCTTCCTTTTTTGCTTTTCCCGGTCTATGTTCTTCCTCAGACCTTCAATGGCCGGGGCATCTTTACCTTCAAGATGCACCATCGTTTCTCCGATTCGCTCAAAAACTGGTCTGATTCCGTCCACTTAGGAAAATGGCCGGCAAAACGAAGCTTTGAGTACTATGCGGAGTTGGCCCACCGTGATCAAATCTTACGCGGCCGTAAATTGTCCAGTGGAGATGCACCGCTTGCTTTTTCCGATGGAAACACCACATTTCGAATCAGCTCACTGGGATTGTGCGTTTCTTGCGATTGAGTTTTGTTTTTTCTTTCATTTGTTTCAAAGATTAATTGATAGTGGATATTTTTGTAGTTTGCATTACACGACGGTGGAATTGGGGACGCCGGGAGTGAAGTTCATGGTGGCGCTGGATACGGGCAGTGATCTGTTCTGGGTTCCTTGTGAGTGCAGCAAATGTGCTCCTACTCAAGGCACTTCTTATGCTTCTGTATGCATCTCTTATCAATTTCTTTCTTTGCCTCACAATTTTATTCATTCTGTTTATTGTATTTGAAATTGTGTTTTGGCTAACTTGCGATCCATATAGAATCTATCAATTTGAGAGAAATCTGAGGCAAACAAAAATTTCTTACGCCTTTAACTTAGACTGAGAATGCAGTTATCATTTTGTAGATATTTTACTAGAATTCTCTGCTTGATCTCTTAATTGAATTCCGCTATATGTTAATTCTTGGTAGGGTTTTGAGCTTAGCATATACAGCCCCAAACAATCATCTACAAGCAAAAAGGTCACTTGTAACGACAATTTATGTGCACATCGAAATCGATGTCTTGGAACATTCAGCAGTTGCCCTTACATGATTTCCTATGTCTCTGCTCAAACTTCTACATCTGGGATTTTGGTAGAGGATGTTTTGCACTTAACAACCGAAGATAGCGAACTTGAATCTGTCAAAGCCTACATCACATTTGGGTGTGAAATTTTTTTCCCAACATTATTGTTTTTCATCTCATACAATATCTAGCTTGAAATTACAATGTGACATGAAATGCGCAGTTGTGGGCAGGTTCAAAGCGGTTCATTTCTTAATAGTGCAGCTCCCAATGGTTTATTTGGGCTTGGCATGGATCAAATTTCAGTTCCTAGCATTTTGTCACGGGCAGGTTTAACAGCTGACTCTTTTTCCATGTGTTTTGGACATGACGGGGTTGGAAGGATTAGTTTCGGGGACAAGGGCAGTCCCGACCAGGATGAAACCCCATTTAATTTGAGTCCATTGCAGTAAGTGGTAATTTTTCCTATTTATTTGGCTGTTGTATTGTATCTTATCTCTTTCCTTTTATTCTTGAAATATTTGGCCTTTCTAAAATTTTTGTTCCCAAAATGTTTATATTCTGCAGTCCAACATATAACATTTCTGTGACACAAGTGCGAGTAGGAACAACTGTAATCGATGTCAATTTTACCGCTCTTTTCGATTCCGGCACCTCCTTTACATACTTAATTGACCCAACTTATACAAAGGTTTCAGAGAACGTAAGCACTTCGAAAACTGAATATCAATTTCGCTTGTCCATTTGATGCATGGACTAAAATTTTGTGCTTCCCTGTAGTTTCATTCTCAGGCAAAAGACAAGAGACGTCCTCTAGATCCAAGGATTCCGTTTGAATATTGTTACGATATGAGGTATAATAAAGGCGTAGTCTGTTATTTATCACCTAACTAGTAGTCCACAATAACTAAATCTTTTTCTCTTTCTAGCCCTGAGGGAAATGCGAGTTCGATACCTAGCATGAGATTAACCATGAAAGGAGGCGATCATTTTGCCATTTCCGATCCAATAATTGTCATCTCCACTCAGGTAGCGTCGTTTTCTTATATCGTAGCTGCTTTCTCAGTTATTTATTAGATACTAAATTCGAAACTTAAGTCCTTCGCTGTTATTATCGCAGAGCGAGCTCTTATATTGTCTGGCTATTGTCAAGAGTACAGAGCTCAACATAATCGGGCGTAAGTAACATACTTTAGTGACAGGTTTATGAATTAACTTCCAAATATCACCGACCGAGTTTCTGGATGTGATTTGCAGAAAACTTTATGACCGGATACCGTGTCGTATTCGATCGAGAAAGATTCATCCTGGGATGGAAGAAGACAGATTGTGCGTGTTTCTTTCAAACAATAGTTTAATATATGCATGCTTTTTTTTTCATACAGTAGCTTCTAATATGAAAGTAATTGAGCTCGCTCGATATTATGCAGGTTATGATGTTGACGAATATACGACGCTGCCAATCAAACCGCATTCTTCAGGGGTGCCTCCTGCAGTTGCTGCTGGGCTAGGCAACGCCTCTAGTTCTGAATCAGCAAAGGAGGACCACAACAATGCTCGGACTTCACATGCATCATCGTATTACCATTGTCGTGTAATTACCTTATTCTTCTCAGTTTTACTTCGCATTTTAATGTAGTCATTCATTTATCAGTAAAGCTTCAGAGTCATTCTTTAGGCCAGTTCAACGCTCATGCTTATAATATTTTTGTCGCGGTTACAAGCGTATAGTAAGATGATTGCTTTGTATTTTTTATAGAGTAGGACTGTAGGTAATTTAGAGATATTTGCTGTGACGTATTGTTTTGCTGGTTGTTGACGTAGTGCACATATTGTGCATTGGATTCGGCCATTTCTCCTCATTCTTGCAAAGTACGAGTTTTGTTCCGCAAAACTTTAATTTATTTTGCATGTTTCTTGGAGGTTTTTCTGCTTGGTGTTATTAAGTTATTCATGTAGTCAATACATTTGGTTAAATGTTGAAACCAAATCTTCTTTAAATTTGAAAGTATTTTTACTATTATTTGAGATTAATAATTTCAATACGTAATAAATATATATACATAAAGTTAAATTTTTGGAACATATTAGTATATTGTAGATCTAGTAGCATCTGAAGTATCACCAGCATTTCAAATTCCTTTCAATTCAAGATAAGATGTACCATTTGAAGTATGTTCTTTCAATTTGTTTATGGGAAGGACAATGATTCTCTGAATTTGAGATTGAGTATATTGTAAATTTCAGTTAATCTCAACCATGCATACATTATTCAGGTGAGATATAATTTTAGTTGTTTGTAAAATTGCATGGATAGTTGAGATTTACTTGACAATGTGCCCAATCCCAAATTTGGAGAATCATGTGTAATTAAGAAGAATAAATAGAAGCCTAACTCCTAACAAGTGTTTGAGTCATGATTGAACTCATATTTGGGCTTCCTCTTCCAAGAATGTAATTGCATATTGGATATGTAAAACCTAGGTCTTCTAAAAATCCTTTGACTTTTAAAACACAAATATTACATCCTATACGTTTCAATTGCTTTCCTCCATCTCTTTTGTTCGTTTTCTTATTTTATTTTACCATTATTCTCAAACCGTTTATTTTTTGACATGTTGTTTTAATTAAAGTTCCTCGTTTTATTTTTATTTTTGAAACGTCATTCATTGTGATACAGTTTTTCGAAAACTTTTTTTCAACTGTTCGATATCTGGTAAATACCTGATAGTTATCTAGTTGGTTGAACAAATTGTGTCAAATCTGGTATGAATTTGGTAAGTAACGCAAATGCTAGTCTCTGTAGTATATGCATACATATCAAGAATGATTTTTTAGAAAATATATATATATACGAGCATCCGACCACATACCTTCAAAAACTATTTTTCAACTATTCAATATATAGTAGGAACTTGTAATAGGCTTCTACTATATTTAATAAATTTACTAGCAACCAAATACCTTCAAAAACTTTTTTTTCAATTGTTCGATTATTTAGGAGGAACCTGATATTTCATTGAGAGTTTATTCAATCCACCAAGTTTATGTTTGTAATAGTTTTCTATTGTAATTTATAATTAAATTCACTAATATAGCATATACATACTTCGAAAACTTTTTTCAATTGTTCGATTATTTGGTAGGTACCTCATAATTCATTGAAAGTTTATGTTTGTATTAGGTTTCTACTATATTTCATAAATTTACTAGTATCCTACCAAATACCTTTAAAAACTTTTTTCAATTGTTCAATTACCCGGTAGTAACCTTATATTTCGTTGAAAGTTTATTCAATCCACCAAGTTTATGTTTGTATATGTTTTTGAATTTATTAGAATCCTACCAGATACCTTCAAAAACTTTTGTCAATTGTTTGATTATTTGGTAAGTACTTGGTAGAAACTATATGTTACCATATATCGATCATTGTTATTATTCAAAATAATAATTCAATAGGTATATATACAAACAAATTTACGAATTCAGAATTCTACCAACATCCTACAAGAATTAATACTCAAAAAATGAGAATGCAAAATCAAATACAGATCTGATAAAAACACATCAGTATCTTCGATTGTTACAATTCAAAACATAAATGCAAAAATTCTAATCAAACAAATACGTTGTGTATCAAATCAAAGCTCAATCAAATAAAAGCTTGATGAACTTGAAAGCAAAACTCCAACTACTTTATTTCCAACAAGCTTTAAACCCTTAGCCCAAGATCCATAAAAGTGCAACAAAACAGGAAGATGATCCATTCTGTAGAGATTCAAAACGAAAGTCAAATCAGATGCAAAAACAGAACAAAACCTATTCGAAATTTCAAATTAAAATCGAATAAACCTGATCCAAAACTGGAAAAATATTGTAACTATGCAGAGAAGATGATAGTTGTAGAGATTAATAAACAGAAAAACTTAAGAATGATGCAGGGAGAAATCGAAACAGAGATCAAAATAGAGAATCAAGGGATCAATAAACTGAAATATCGAAACCTAGTAGAGAGAATTGTTAGAGAGAACAATGTATAGACGATTGATTCTAGATTAATGAGAACACGCGTAGGAATGAAATAAACTGTAGTAGCAAAGAGTTTGAAAAATTTTAAATGGTTATGGAGAGAAAAGAATTAACAGTAAGGTATAAATGTCAATAATTTGGTAAAACTATCAATGTCAACAATTTTTTTAAAAATTGTCTGTCACACCCAATCCCGCCTAGACAGCTGCCTATCTTGATTTTTAAAACACTACTGATACAGTGCCAGTCGATTAGTATATTAAGTAATACTAGGCAACGATAATTCTATATTGACACCAGCTTGTTTGACACCAATGTACACCTTACAATCTCCACCATTCATCTTTGGTAGTTAGATCTTCACCATAAGATGAAAACAAGATGGAGGGTGAAGATTTCATGGTGTCCATGGGTGTTAAAAAATTGGTGTCAATATAAAATTATTGAAACTCTTATGTTTAAACTAAATTAAATTTAAAGATTATATTTTTAAAAGAAATTTAAATCTTGTAAAATATTACATGGAATTGTAAGATTATTTAATATATATTTACATTATATGGACAGGGTGAACCGAATGTCCGTTACCAAACTATCTTATTTAATTTAATCAATAAATAATTGTTTTATGGTGGGTGATAAAATTGGACCACGGTTAACACAACAATTGAAATCCATATCATATGTTCAATTTGGAAAAGGATTTTTAAAAAATTTATCTGAAATTCTATGGGTTGATTGATTCCATTAATGGCTTCCTTTTTTTGACTTTACCATAAAAGAAATTAAAACTCTCTTTACCAAGTCTATTTGAATTATGAAATTGAGGAAAAACTAATTGGTAAACGTCAATTGCGGTTTAAAGCTGTTGTTTACTTGCTATGCTCCCGTCAACCACTAAATTAGTTGTCATCTACGAAACTGTATTTCACCATTACATTCCAATTATATAGTATTTAATATAATTGATATTTTAATATTTTTATTATCATTGTTCATCAATATTTTTTGAGAGATTGTTTATTGTTTTTCTCCTAATAATAGTTATCAGAAAATGTGATGTGATGTTGGCAGTGAGATTTATTTAAAAGATTGACTTTGGAAATATGCCAACTACCAAATTATTATCTTCCTAACATAACAATTGAAAGTATTACTAATAATATTACCAAAAAGAAAGAAAAGAAAAGAAAGTATAACTAATAATCAAATATGCACCAAATTAAATAAACTACGTAATAGCTAGTGTTAGGTAAATTAGGTGCTCAATTTTTATTTCCGCCAATCTTGGTTTTGAGATTTTATCATTTTTTATTGTTGATGATGAATAATGCATAGATGGAATTAGCTTCATCAAATTAATGAGTATTTTTACTTTTATTAGAAACTGATTACTATACTTAATATTGATAAAACACTATTCAGATATTTTATTGCCAAGCACAAATGTGGAGTGTTGACAAGCTTTCCAGATCAACCAATAATTCCAAATGTTTAAACATTTTTTTTTATTATAAGGGATGTTTGGTTCATCGAATGATCGTTATACATGAATATGATATACATGAACGTAAGAATATGAATATGGTATAACATTTAATTTGAATCCATCTTAAAACTATTCACTAGTCTATGTTGGAAATACCCGGTCTGTCCATGAATGAGTCAATCGTGTCAAAGGATCCGATCCAATTTAGTTATCTGAACTAAATTGAAAGGTTACAAAACTTTAAGAAATTAATTACAAATAATCAAGAATTTAAGGATTTAATTACGAATAATCCATATTCATTCCCTATGTATATGGAAATCACGTGTAGAATGGATTAAGAATTCATTATTGAATTCATTTTCGATTTATATTCATTATCTCTCTCCTGGGTTTTCGTCTCGCGATGAAATTATCACAAATTGATCGTCATCAATCTTCGTCGTTGCAGATTTTGTGGATGTATATCCATATTCCGACACACCGTGAGATGGATTCAACTTGACATTTGATGCTGCGTTATTCAATCTTCGGGCACGGAAAAATGTTAGAATCCGAATTCGTTTCTATTTCTGATTTCCTTCGGTCTACATTTCATGTAATAATTATTCTATTAAAATTGAAAGGAATGTATTTCCATTAAAAATGGATTAGTTTGAAAATCTATCATACCTCTTTAGACGCCATTGTACCCTAGGATTCAAACCCTAATTACCTCTCCCATTTTATGGATATATCACTTTGATTAAGTTAAATTGGTGAATCATCGTATTTTATTGAACTTTGAATTGAATAGATATTTTTCAAATATTTTCGCTTTCGTTTTGTTTATTTTCATAAGTTGTGTTGTAATGCTTACATTAAATAGAAAAACATACTATCTTACAATGGATGTGATTCAAACCCGGCACACATAGGTTCACAAATTTAACAAATAAGCCAAAATATAATCAGAAAAATATATATAGTAATATTTTAAACTAAATTATTTTTTTTTGGTACACTGAAATAAATTATTAATTCGACATTCATGTATATCAAAAACAAATTTAATATATATACATAATTAGTCATACTTGGTGAACCAATAAATTTAAATAAACAAATTTTAAAAACTATTTACTTAAAGGTTTATCACAGGCGTAATGCATTAACATCCCCCTAAAGTTGGTTCAGAAAATCAGATGCCACCCTGAAGTTATGAAAGGTCCAGATACCCCTCTTAAATTGGCAATTTCAAACCAGTTAGCCTTCTCAATGTCACGTGTCAGAATCTGATTGATTTTACTTTTCAACGATGTCATTTTCCTAATTTTTTTCTCTCCAACCAGAAGTTGACATGTGGTATTGAGGGGACAAACTGGTGCATAATTGCCAAGTTAAGGGGGGTAACTCGTCATTTTAATAGTTGAAGGTGACATCGGATTTTCTGAATCAACTTTATGAGAGTGTTGATGCATTTGCCTTTTATCAAAACAAATAAATCAATTATCTCAGTATTATGGCGAAAACGGCTATTGTTTTATTGGGAGTAAATATAGAAAAGGGTAATTATGGAAAAATAAAACATTAAGGCTTGAAGCAGCGAACTTGTTTGCCCTTCGTTATTACATGCCAGTATTTGGTTGGTTTGACTTTTCAAAGATGATTTTTTTTTTCTCTCAAAACAAACATTACCACGTGGTATTGAGGGGACAAATTGAAGCATTTTAAATAAATTCAGGGAATATGTAACACATTTGAAAATTCAGGATGATAATAATACATTTTATACTAGTTCAGAGAGTAATAAATGCATTAAACTAGGATGAAACATTAAAGGACAGAAAAGGGCATTACAGTGAACCTCTCAAAAATTTAATAACAGTGAGATTACGGGGTAAAAAGAAAAGTAAAATTTTTAGGGAAAAAAATTATCTGTCCCTAATTATCTATTTCCATCCTTGTTTCCCATTTAAAAATTATATATTTTTATTATATTTTAATAGATATTAATTTTTCTCTTCTATTTTTTTTATTTTTTATCTCATGAAAATTAACACTTAACAATTTTTGAACCTGACATAAAGATGGGGAATATGTTACTGGGACGAAGATTTTTTTCCAATTTTTAATACTAAAGAAAGATGGAAAAGTGGCAAGTGTAGGTAATCTGTATCATGAGGTCAACAGCGGTTTGTTTCCGCCAACTGCAATTAACAAACCTATTTTCGGATGTTTACATTTTCATCTACTTATTTGTTATATATTTCATTAATGCCCCAAATACCTTTCCACTTTCTTTTTTAGCAGTACCTTTTATTCGTTTAAATGTAGTCCTTTTTGTTGCATTTTATGTTTTTAAAAGGAGCATTGACTTTAGGTCCTAATTTTTAATTTTCTTAAAAATGTCAACTTCAAAAAATAAAATTATGAGAAACGAAATATTAATTTCATCATTGGTGACATCATATAAACATATAATTATATATAACTTTCAAGTTTTTAATGAAAATTTATATAAAGAGTTTATTAGGAATCGGAGAATTTAGCAAATAACTGAAAATAACTCTTGGAAATAGTTACTGAAGTGATGTAGATTTTTATTTATCTGGTGTAATGAATTTAATTAATTATGTATAATGATTGTGATACATATCGTATGAAGTGAAAAAAACAAAATGTTAGCATGAATATTTGTTTGGATGATCACACAATTATTAATTAAAAATAGGAAAAGGAATACATAGTCAAAGGAATTCGTAAAAGGTAATGGCCCGTTTGGAAACATTATTGTTGTGACAGTTGCGGTTATTGTTTGCAGTTACGATTTACTGTTGTGGTTTGTTGTTTCTATTATTAACTAATATATATTTAGTATTTGGTAAAAATATGATTAATGGTTGCAATTAAATATTTTAATAATGATTAAAATGAACATAATTTAAATCATTTATAATTTATAGAAAACAATAAATCAAATTTTGAAACAAAATAAATAGAAAAATGATGTTAAGATTATTTTGGATAATATAATCTAAACCTCAAAAAGACTTTTCGTTGAGGTTTGGAAAATAGATAAAATCCATTTGAAAACAACACCTACATTTATATAATAACAAACACTCTTTTTCTTACTTTTCAAAAAATAAAAATGAAAAATGAACTTTTTGTAGAACTACCCAAACGGACCCATTAATGTATTGTTAATAAAGCGGGTGTCCCACTTTTATGTAACAAAACATAGAAAGATCATACATCAATTCTTATACACGGAACAGAAAGAATAAACTTTTTTACAAAATCATTTAAAAAGTCCATTTAATTTAAATTTTTAGCTAAGAAAGGCAATGGACATTATACCAAGATATGTTTATGAAAAGTGTTGGACCAATAAAGGGAATGTGAACGAAGTGTTTTAAAAATCGGGCCTAGGCGGGATTTTTAAAAACACCGCCCCGATTTTGTAAAATCGGGCGGTGTTAGGCGGATGGCGGATCAAGCGGCGCCTAGGCTGTCCTAGGTGGTCCTAGGCCGCCTAGGCGTCGATTTTTTAATTAAAAAAATTAATATTTTAATAAAAAAATAACATAAAAAACAGTGTTTTAAAAATCAGGACCTAGGCGCCACCCAAGCAGGATTTTTTGAAACACCGTAGCGATTTTTTATTATTTTATGTTTTTTACGTTATTATATATTAAACTGAATTGTTAATATTATCATTTTATTGTATTAGACTATTAGTATTTATGTTATAATAATTATTATGTATTATTAAATATTAAAATAATAAAAAAATTGAATCCGCCTAGGCCCCGCCTAGTCTCCACCTAGACGCCGCCTGCGCCTAGCTCCCGCCTAGTGCCTAGCGCTTTTTAAAACACTTTCAAGTTTTCATAAAATCTTAGAGGCTGCAGAATTTCAGTTTTATCAGCCTCTGCAGATTCTGAGTTATATGTTTTACAGTTACTTAGTTTCTATCTATTTGAGATTTATCAACTTCAGATGCAATTGATCTCTAAATGCAAAAGTTAAAGGAGTTTAGAGATTGCAAGCACAAATTTTTTATATTGATTCAGGATCTGCCTAATCCAGTCATTGAAACTTCTTGTTTAAGGTTTACTCCACTAGTGATTCCCCTTCAAGAGTGGAGCAAACCGCTATGATGCTGATTATAGACTGAAAGTACCCTCCTTACAATCCCAGCTAACCTTTACCAATGCAGAAATACCCTCCTTGTTATATACAGACTCTGAGCTATACCAATACTCTGCGTAAATTCTTTAGTGTATCTAAACTCCCCCACATTAACTCAAGACTTAGGCTAGTGAATTACAAGTTTTGAATAAAGAGAATTGAGCTTCTGGATTTTGTTTCAGTCAACTCTTTTATAAATAGATTTGAAATCAACATTTGCTAATGCGCATAAAAGTGAAGTTTGACAATGATTTGAGATAACTTGAATGCTTTTGAGATTAAATAAAAATTTTCACCAACTTCCTCTGCTAGAACCTTGCTCTTTTAAATAGACTTGAGTTTTTCCCCGTTAGACTTGAACTATAGCTGAAATCTTTCTGTTTAGGAGCACGCAGAAGATTATTCGTTGATTAATCCGTTTAGACTTAGCTAATTTAACTAATCTTGATCATATATTGAATTTAAATTGTTGAGATTTATTGCATTGTACAACTTATATATAACTATTTTTTAACCTCAACTTTATCATAAATATAAATTTAGAGAATTCAAATCCATATATTTTATAAACACATATATACATCTTTCAACCCTGGTTAAGTTATTAGAGCAAATTCAACCATATTCTCCATTTTTCATTCCTCAAATCCAATGTTGCAAGATTTACCGTATTTTCTCTCCATCTATATTTCTCATATTTCAATTTTTCAAATAAGATTACCTTAAAACAATATTATTTTATTATCATCATATCAATTTTTACATATAAATATTAAAAAATTAATAAATAATAAAAAATACAACAAATAATAATATTATATAAATTTTCTAAAATAGATTTCCCTACATATAAAGCACTTTTGATTTTAAAGGATGTCATATCGGAAATGATTGAATTAATATGTCCCCCGTTCACATTCCTCAATTCACCAAATTACATATCATACTGTATGATTGGATTTATAGAAAGAATTAATTAAAATATAGTAATTGACTTTTTTTAAAAAAGAATTGATAAAAGGCGGGACCCATATCTCCGACCTTGCATTACTTTGGCACCAAACACCCGCGTTTTCGCTTTCAACGGACACTAAAGACTTTTAAAACAAACAAACTTTTCTACCTTTTCCACCACACCATTTTCTTCTTCCTCTTCTTCTTTCTATCCAATTCTAATGGCTTCTTCTTCTTGCTCTTCTTTGCATACTTGTTTGTCACTATTCTCTGTGTTTATTTTATTCCTAAGCAGAACCTGTTTTGGATTTGGTACTTATGGATTCGATATCCACCACCGCTTCTCCGACCCGGTCAAAGGAATTCTATCCCTAGACGACTTGCCGGAGAAAGGTTCTCCTCACTATTATGCTACCATGGCTCACCGTGACCGTCTAGTCCACGGCCGTGAACTTGCTTCTGTTGATAACAATTCCGCGCCTCTCACTTTCTTTTACGGAAACGAAACTCTTCGCATCAATTCTCTCGGATTGTAAGTCTAATTTCCACCTTCTTTTCTCTTTTTAATTTTCAACTTCGGAGAATTCGGTTTTGTTTTTATTTTAAGTATTTCAATTACTTATGCTCTGTTTGGCGGCTGAGAAACCGTTGAATTTGTGGAAATTAAGGTTGTTTTTTTTTTTGTTGCAGTTTGCATTATGCAAATATATCAGTAGGGACGCCGAGTTTATCATTTCTTGTAGCATTAGACACCGGCAGTGATCTCTTCTGGTTACCTTGTGACTGTAGCAGTTGTGTTCGTGGTTTAAAATCCCGATCTGGACAAGTAATTATTCTCCTATTTATGGAATTTGAATTTGAATTTGTTTAATCGTTGACTTCAGTTAATTCTGAACCTTTTCCTTATCAAACAGGAGATCAATTTCAACATATACAGCACTAGTAATTCATCAACAGGAAAAAACGTCACCTGCAGCAGCGACTTGTGTCCAAGAAAAAGTCAATGCTCGTCGGCCGAAAGTACTTGCCCTTATCAAGTTATTTATCTCTCTAATGGTACATCATCAAACGGAGTCTTGGTTGAAGACCAATTGCACTTGATTACAGATACTAATTCCCCATCCGAACCTATC
>CATIWQ010215577.1:0-28075 GCA_949673415.1 Euphorbia schlechtendalii
TCTCAGTTTTAAGTAAAATATAACTAGCTCATTTTTTGTCTGCATGCCAAATCATTTGTATCACCAACAGTGGTCTCAACTTCAGGGAATTAGAGCTTAATAAAGAAGAATCAATCAAATTCAACTCAAACCCACATATGACTGAAGTCTAGTTCATGTACAAGGAGGTGTTCTGATTACTCTGCTAAGGGAATACCTTTTGGTTAGCTTACTCTACTAAGGGAATACCTTTAGTTCTGACTGCAACAAATTCTTTTAGTAATGGCTATGACTTCTTTGAGATGCCAATAGAGGCTACACCTTCTCTGATCTCTCCTCAACCCACCCCTGTATTCCGATCATGGGTTATACTCAAGAAAGATCCCTTCCTTTTTCTATTATTATGGCCTTTGGATTTCTTATATTATTTATACTTCTTATTGTTTATCCCTTTGTGATTTGCTAGGAGTAAATTCATTGGTTTTTATTTTCATAAGATTCCTAAGTTGAGTGAATGGTATGCTTCATTGATTTTGTACCACAACTTGATCTCTCAAGGAACTAAAGTAATATGTTGTTGTGGTTAGCTTGAAATGCTTCTTCATTAAACTTGTTAGTTATATTTATTTGTAAATAATAACAATTTGTATTAATGCATATTGTTTATACATGTATGTGTTAGAAAGAAGTGCATGATGCATAGAATTAGTTGTTTCAATGTTTAGGGCTCTGTTATGCCATTTGCATGTGTTTGTTTTGGAAAAAATTAACAAGAATTGTGCATTATTACAATTGATTGATCATTGATAGGTGATATTAAGTGCATTTATCTCATGAACTACGCTTTGATTTTATAATTATAAACAAAATATGCATTATAAAGTTTCAATTTTGACCACTATATTAATAAAAAATATGGCCAAAAATATCTCATGCCAATTTCTATGATATTTAATTGCTCAAAATATAAATAAAAAGCATGGACCGGTGGTTGTACACATTGAGATAATTTGCATTAGTTTTGTGTTGTAAGCCTTGATATATTTAGCATTTCATGCTGCCCTATTTTGTTTTGTGATTTTTCCTTGATATAAACATCTTCAATGAAGTATTTTATATTGTTTTAGTCATTATTTATTCAAATAAGCAATATCAATGCACTGTCCACTCTTGAAGTGATTCTGGCATTGGTATGACATGTAGGGAATTAATTGATTGTCTTGGCACAATTACGCAAAGTGGAACTACTAAATTTTTGAAGGCATTGAAAGTCAACCATCTTTAACTGTTTTATTGTTGGTTTAAATCCTTTTGTTTGGGTTACTTGATGGACTTAAAGATCTTATGTTCTCTAATAGGATAGCAAGGATTCTGGTGATGACAACTATTTAATTGGTCAATTTGGTACGGAACTCTGCCTCACTTCACTAACGATTTCAAGTTCCTACCCAGAGAAAGACTTAGGAAACAACAAAAGTAGTTACTTATGAAGATGGTAAGAGTAATTTTTCACACGCATGACGAGTAGTTTAAAGTTCGGATGTGTAAAGATCGGTTTGAGAATATTTTGGAAACATTATATACTTTTAGTAGCATTATTTTTAGTTTGTATAGGTGTTTTACAAATGTGTTGCAATAAGCACAAAAAGTGTTTCAAATGCGACATAAATGTTTTTAAAAAAGTGTTGCGAAAACTGGACATGGTGTTGCATATATGATAAAAGTGTTATAATGAAAGTGTTGCAAAAAAACAATAAAAGTGTTACGAAAAAAACTAACGGATGTTAACGTTGATGGCGATGAGTATTTTTTGCAGCACAATAGAAAGGCATTGCAAGTACTAAAAAATTTTTGCGAAAAGTTACTTGTCGCAACACATTTCTTAGTGTTGGAAAAAAAAGTGTTGCGAAAATGACTTTTTGCAAGGGAAGCATCACCAACGACTTTTTTCTCGGAAAAGTGTTGCGACAAGTGCTTTCCCAAAACTTTTGACACTTTAAGCAACAATTTTTCGTTGTTACGACAAACCATCTATGGCGTAGTGATATCATCTACCCTATGCTTTATGGGATACCAAACAAGCATCAGGACTCTCACGAGCCAAACTTCATTTTCTCTTGTATATGGGGTAAAATTGGTATTCCCACGAGCCAAACTTCATTTTCTCTTGCAGAAATAGAAGTCAAGTTTCTAAGAGTAGCTCTTCAACAAAAATTATAAGACGAATGGGCAAAAGCAAAATATGAGTAACTAAACCTGATTGAGGAAAAGTGTTTAGCAGCTCTCGACAGTATCCAAATGTACCAACAACATACGGCAAGAGCTGACAACAAAAAAGCTAGATTGCAGAATCAACCTTTGAAAATTGGTGATCAAGTCCTAAAGCAAGCTCACAAGACACACATTGATGCTCGAGGAAAATTCCCTCCAAATTGGGAAGGTCCATATGTGTTGAAAATGACTCTTAGTAAAGGGGCAGTAAAAATCATGGACATAGATGGAAATGAATTCGTCACTCTAATTGGTTTAGAAAAGTTGAAACACTACTTTGTGTAAAAAGGAAAAAAAGAAAATAAACAATGAAAAGAAACAAAAATAACAAAACGAATGTTTACTAATAGCTAGTAATGGCTTTCAAGAAACAATAATAAGAGAGAAAAGAGTCATTTGTGAAATCTTTCTCATGAACCTTGGAAAACAGTGGATGGTAATTTTGGACTAAATACATTTCAACTTCTATGATTAAATAACACTTTCTTTCAAAACAACATTGTTTCTAACGAAATGTTATATGCACGCATCAAATGGATATGCTAAATCATTTGGAAAAAACATACGTTCACGAGCATAATTTAATTTATTACACATAATTGCATTACAGCCAAAGATATAGACAAAGAAGAAAAGATGAAAGACAAGGCATAAGCCTTTATTCTCACACAAGTGCTAGTTGACAACGACAACAACACAAAGCCTAATGATCAATAAAGCTAAAGCAAAGATGCTCGATCTCATTTCTCTTCTCCTTAAAGGTGAAAGGCCTACTAATCCTTGCCAGCCAAGTACGATAAGTTGCATTAGGGTAAATGTATGTCTGAAATCGAACTTTTCATGAAATGTGAATTTTTTAATAGAGAGAAGGCCAATACGGTTCCGTTTGGCTCTTACTAAACACTAATTCAAAATAGGTATGAATCCTCATAGGGTCAAGGGGGCTGTGCTAAAACTTTTTCTTTTGGTTATTATTATATCCTATGAGTATTATGTATTTCAGGTGGTGCAAGGGAAATTAATGCCATAATACTTGAAGTATCAATCAATAAAAGATGAGGAGGGTATTAAGTGAAAATTAAATTATTAAAAGAATGAGGGTATAACCAATGAGCTGTGAAAAAGGTGATGAATTGTATGGACCAGGATCTGTAACCATTCAATAAGAGAAAAGATTATACATGCCATGTAAAATGGGTGCATGCACGAAAGATAATTGGTGTGAAAAAAATCTATGCAATAATGGCAAGCACGAAAAATTGGTGCAATTTAAAATGATATGGAGCATAAAAAGGAAATTATATGTGTGTGTGTGTGTGCTTGTGGGTGTGTGTGTGTGCGCGCGTGCGTGTGTGTGTGCTTGTGCGTGTGCGTGTGCGTGTGCGTGCGTGTGTGTGTGTTATGAAGCACAAAATGCAACTTGAGTGTTTAAATCAATAGGTTACCTAAAAATGTCTTGAGACCTATATTGAGAGTGTGCTTTTCTTTGTTCTTAGTACTTGATGTTTGTACTTAAGAAATTTGGAAAAGTTTTTGCAAGCAAATGACATTTATGATCCTAAAATAACTTAGGTTACCTTTCGAGATGACAAAGGTATTAGATTATATGAACTGCACATTTACTTACTTCTGAGATTGTTCTCTATACTCTACTCTTTCTTAAAGCCCACCACTACAAGAAAATCACTGAACTGCAATGGAATTTCCGTTGAAGAAGCTATTCCATAATGGAATTGCAATAGAAATGATTCCGTTACAATATACCTTCTTGCAGATTACTTTGCAATGGTTTTCATACCATTTCCTTTTGATAGTATCTAATGTTATTTCTCTAGAATAAAATTTTAATTGACAAAGAGTTACAATATATGATAATGAAAATGATGAAACCTATTAACATATGGTCGATTATATAAAAGGTTTGACCCGAGATTTAATAAGTTAATGATCATACAAATTTTGAAATAAAAAGAAAGTTGATGAACTTGATTGCAATAGTTAAATTATGAACTCATTTATATTAGCCTCAAAGGACACCTTCAATTCAAAGACCTACATGAAAAATTATATTACCCTCTATGCCGATATGCAAACTCAAGCACATTCGATTCACTTAATTGGAAGGAAAGTATTGGAAATATTGATTATTTTATGAATAATACCTTTACGGAGAAAATGAAACTGGTAGTGTTGCATTATAGGGAAGAACATGAAATCTGAAATGATATAGAAAAACCAAAGATCAATGAATTTTTCCAAACAAAAAGTCGACAAGAAGCAAATTTAACACAATTTAAAAATATGCTTCGAATTGAAAGAACCCTAAAAGGCCTTCAATTAAGTCTACAAATAAGCATCCATGATTTGTTTGTTCACAACAATAGACCCACTAGAGCTTTTTCTTATCATTTAGTAAAATACCAGAGCCTAAGAAGATGAAACTATAATCATAAGCAGCCATAATGTAAAAACAGAGAGTTTCATTGCATCATCAAGCTCATTTCAGTTTAATTGCTCTATATTCTATAATTTATCATAAGCTTAAGCTTACATGTAATCTGTGTTGCACAGTCACGCCTCGAGTGTCCGACACGACAAGGACACGGACATGCAAATTTCAAAAAAGTATGGATTTGAATACGGCCGGGACACAGCGATTACAAAAAACCGCAAAAATGTAAAATTGTCCACAATTATATAAATATTAAAAATTCATATAACCCTTTCACTTTAGTTCATCAACGTGGTGTTTGCATTAGTGGTTTCACGTAATGAAATCAACTAAGACCATAGACTACAATACAAAGTACCAATAAGAAGAGACATAACACTAGAATCAAATATTAGATTGTTAATGAAGGTAGTAAGAAGTTGGAAATTGAAGAAACATAAGCTGGTTGTCATAGGAAATTGAAGAAACATATGCAAGCTGCCGTAGGAAATTGAAGAAACTTGAACAACTGGTTAAAACAGCTTAAAAATTTCATGGAAAAGAAGCCATTTGCAATTAGAAAAAAAAGTGGAACAAACTCCTACTGGTTTCAGCAAAGATAGCAGAACTGCATAAAAAAGAAAGTTAAAATCCAAGATGCCGGAGACGACAACAGACTGTCGGAGGTTGAATCTAGGCGTGTAGGTTAAAAAGTTGGAGTGTCAAACATGTGTCTGAGCCATGTCCGGTGCGTGTCCGTCTCTGACACATGTCCGACTGACGGACACTCCTACTTTAGGAGTGACCGTGTATTATAGCATGCAATGTTCCAGGTATAGTTGTTTTACTTTAGAATATAAACATAGGTACAAGGACTAGTAAAGCTATGAACTGTATCAAGTCCGTTCTGATATTTTTTTGACCCTAGGCAAAAGTGAATATGCAACTATATATCGGAGTCCTATGATAAATTTTGTTGGATAATGATCAAAGTTGTCTATTAAATATATGCCTTGTAAAATAAAAAAATTATACAATAAATTTTGATTTATAAGTATTACATTTCATTCCTAAATTACAAAAATACAAATATATTTTAATTAAATTTTTATCAATAAATACAAAAAATCCCAACTTCACCGTACTAACATGTATCACAAATTCCATATAAAACAATGTGTTAAAAATTTATAAAACTTTGACACTTATCATATTAAATTAACAAAATCATCACTTAAAAATTAGGATCATGCAATCATTTATTTGAAGTAAATATTTTGATCATGCAATCATTAATAGTTGTTACTAAAACTATCCCATTAAATATTTTTTATGTCATTCACTATGGAAATAAAATAAAGCTACGGATACAGATTAAAATGTTATAAATGTCATAAAATTAATTAGAATTTTATTGAATTGAAATATTATAATTACAGAATTTCAATTAAATTATAGTTATGTATGATGATATATATTGGAAAAAATTAGATTTGGAAAATAAAAATGTTGGGAGTATTATATGAAATAAATAATAATAGAATATTAAAAAGTTGGAGTATTATAAGAAATAAATAATAATAGAATATAATTATTAAAAAGATTTAAATAGATTGGAAAGATGGTGTTAAAAAGCTTGCCAATTGGCCAACAGTAACAATTATCATTCACCATTCATTTCTTTTTATCCTACTATTAAAATTAAGGTTTATGTCTCTTTGATTTGGCCCCAACTTAAAAAAGTCATTATCTAGGATTCAAATTTCCTGTTCACCCTTTTGTTCGTTAGTTTAGAACAGAGATGGTGCAGTTTTAGATTTATGGCCCGAAAATGAAGAACACTATACGTCGTTCGTCCAGAAATTTGGGCCATGTGATGTTTGGGGTTCTGGGCGGTGGCACTTGCTGCACCCTTCCCAAGATCGGCACCGAACTGAATTATATCATGACATAAATGATAGGTTGTAAATCTAACATGTTTTTGTTCTTAGTTTATATATTTATATGCATGTTTTAGTCTATTTGGCCTTTCGTTACTACTTTTTATTCTATCATCTTAGGGTTTTCTGGTGATTTGGATGAAAGTTGGTTAAAATAGCCAAAAGCAGCTTTCCACCGAGAGTAGTAGTCAATCTTGGTGACTTCCACAAATTCTAGAACCTTCTATAATGTTAGAAACACATCTAGTTGGAAGATAAGGGCATAAAAGTTAATGGATGAACAGTTTGGGCAAAGTCTATTTTCGAGGAGTTTTAGTTCAAGGAAGAGTTGTTCTCCTTCATAAACTCTATTTAAACTCTATCATTTATCTCTAAGTAAAAGACTAAGGATAAGACCAAAAGTGGAACAAGTACAATCAAAGACTAAGAGTAATGGATTCGGCCACATAGCTATAAATGTAGGTTGATCCCATAAGAAGAAGAGGGAGGAAGTTTTCAAAGTTAGACTTTAGTTTAAGCTTTAGTTTTTAGTCTAGTAATCCAAATTAATTTAGAACTATATTATTTTCTACCCTTGGTTTTCAAATGTTTTACATTTAATTTGCTTTCTAATCAATTTTGTTTTATTTTCAAGTTTATTTCGATTCTGTAATTAGTTTTTCAAATTCTTTTATTTACTCATAATTCCATATTCAGTCTCTTTATCATTTATTATCTTTAATTTCAGTCATGTCTAGCTAATTTCATAACGCCTTGACCCTTGTTTAATTAATGTGAAGACTCAAACCTAAACATAACAATTCGCAAGGTGACTTATTTGCTGATCTTGGTACTTATTATTATTAAATCTTAGTCTCTTTGTGGTCTGATTAACCACATCTTAAGCCTTTGTGATTTATTGTTATCTCCAACTTTTAGATCCGTAATTGCGCATAAGGAAGAGTAAGTGACACCAATCTCTTTATCATCATGATACTGGAGATTGAGCAATCTAACGCCTGTGAGGAATTTTCGTACCTGTCAGTCAGGATTTAGGCTTTTCTAGTATTCATTGTTATTTTTCAATGAGCTCTTTAGTGAGACGTCAAGAGTCATGATAGGTAAGAAGAAGATTGAGGCACAAAGCATAGTCCCCATACGAAGTAAGTAAGAGTTTGTAACGTTGTACGGTGCGGAGCTCTATTATAACTAAGTGTAAGTCCCGTTGCAATTTATCCCTTGTCTAGTAATCATCATGATACATGGTTTTTTCCTAATTGGTTAACTAAGTCTCTTTCAAAATTACACAATTTATACCATCCTCAAGGATCAGCCCCTGTTTACTACTTACTACAAGTTATTTTTCTATGCAAGGATTATTTTTGGTAGTTTCGCCACTAATAAAATTTTGGCGCTGTTGTCGGGGATGCTTTCACTAACTTTTTTTCTTTTCTTTGAATGACCAAAGCCACAACTGGTGGCAACAGACTTCTCTTTTATTCAGAGTTTGAAAAATCTAACCGAGCTCGCGCTAGGCAAGTTCACGAAGAAAGAGAGGCTCGACATTTTACGGAGACTTCAACTGAATCTAATATCAACCCAACTTTTATAGAAGTACTATTTAATAAGATTGACTTAGATTCTGAACCTTAATCAGCCATAGTGACCATGGCTAACCAAGAGTGGTCAATCAAAGACCATGTAACAGTCATGGTGAATCAGCAGCTGTTATGCATCACTTATCCGGTGGAAACAGAAGAAGAAAATTTGAAATGAGGTATGGTTTATCCAGAGCCTGCCAATGATCACCAGGAGAGCCACTGAAGATCCACAAAAAAATTTACAACAGTTTTACATGACATGAGCTACGATGAAGCCACAAAGAGTCTCTTTAGACTTGGTAAAGCTCAAAGCTTTCCCTTCTCTCTTAAAGACACTGCTAAGGACTGGTTTGCTGTCTAGCACCAGGATCAATCACAACATGGGCAAAGATTTCTAAAGTCTTTTTAGAAAAATTCTTTCCAGCAATGAGAGCAACCACTTTGAGATGGTGGATTTATGCAGGGAAAATGAAGGACATGAAGAATCCTCTTGAATTTTATGAGAGATTTCAACACCTTACTCTTACTACCCTCCTCATGATTACACATCGCAAATCCTAATCCAAATATTTTATGAAGGACTTCCCGAGACCAGGAAAATAATCATTGATTCAGCGAGTAGAGGAGCCCTTATCAACAAGTGTCCCATAGTAGCTTGGGAACTTATAAAGACTATGGTGGATAGTGCTCAATGGTTTAGTGACTATGACCATATATCTACCACAAGGATAGTTAGTGAGATCAATGGCATGAACTTAATGACAAGATAGACAATTTGGCTAAGCTTGTCCATGATATGGCTATCAAGAATGAAGTCTCTAAAGCTTGCAAGATTTGCACAAAGATCAACCATGCAACGGAAAAATGTCCTCGCATTGGAGATCCGGAGTTTTTACAAGTCCACTTAATGGGTTACTATAGGAATAGGCATATTTATGTACCACCTCAATGAAGGAGTCAAGCTACTTGGCAAGATAACCCTGCATTGGGATGGGGCAATAATGATGGCCAACAATCACAAGGACCACAAAATCAGGTTACCTTGATAACCCCACAACATATGAGACAACTGTCACCGAGATAACCTGAATAGCAAGTAGCGCATCAACAATTCTATAATCCCTCTCAAAGGAAATTCTATAACTTGTTAAATGCTCTCATGGAGTGTTCACATAAGAGATTGAGATGATCAATGACCAGATTCTAGAGTTATAAGGTAATTTTACCAGCATGAAAAGTAAATGGCTCAAATTGCACTCTCTTTCCAAGAAAAAAAGTATGGGGAAACTTCCATCCCTAATGAAAGAAAATCCAAGGCAGAATGTAAGTGCAATCACCTTGAAGATCAGATAATACGTAGAGATATCATCACCGAGAGTAAAGGAGTAGAAAGAGATCGTAGTGGCTCCATCTGAAATGGAAGAAATAGTTATCTAGACCGAGACCAGACCCCCTTTTCTAGAGAGACTTAAGAAGATCAAGAAGTTAAAGGAGGAGAAGGAAATCTTTGAGACTTTAAGAAAAGTAGAGATCAACATCCCGTTGCTTGATGTGATCAAGCAAATGCCCAAACATGTCAAATTCCTCAAGGAGCTCTACACAAACAAAAAGAAGTAGTGGGACCTATATAAGGCCTAGATTTGGGAAAATGTTTCCTCAATGATCTAACATAAGTTGGCCTCAAAGCTCAAGTACCAAGGGATGTTTGAAATTAATTGCACCATAGTCCAAGTTGAGATTCAAAAGGCCATGTGTGATCTCGGTGCTTCAATCAATGTCATGCCATCTTCCATCTACAAGCAAATATGAGCTGACCATAGAATACCCCTCCAAGAGACAAGGACTATCTTGTAGCTCACGGACCATTCTGTTATCTACCTAGAGGGAGTCTTAGAGGACATACTTGTTGGTTAATCAAGATAGTTATTGAACATGCAAGATAGTAAGGTGGAATTTCAAACCTTAAAATTAACCTAAAGGATCTCCTAAGCATATACCATGATTGATATAATCTAAGTTAAAACGTTCCATAGATGCTTTTAGGTTTATAAAGCTTATAAAAGAAACCTAGCTTCTAAAGTTTAGAGCATTACTAGTTAATGCGTGCTTTCTCTCTTTTGGTAGCAGTGTTCCCTTTGAGTAATTCAGTAGAACTTCGTTAGCACAAGCTTCAAAACTAGGAGAGCCTCTCGATTAATCCACACGGATATTCACCGACATAAACCTCGTTGTGGAAGAACCCATTGATGAACAGCAGCTGCTAGACCGCTCAAAAACCAACCCGAACATAAATTGAGAAGGTTCAATTTAGATACAGCATTCAAAAGAATTCTTTGATTTTTTGGAGAAACTAGTGAAGGATCTCGCACAACAATAAAAGAAGAGGGAGTCGAATTTATAGAGAAAATCTGAGCTTAAAGCTATTTTCAGGTGTGAATAATGAGAGGAACTAAAGGCTTATTTATAGGGAAAAGAGGGAGTGTTAGACTCGCGTGTCAAGGTGACCAGCGGGCTAAGCCACGGGGTTTATACAATGGAAGCCCTAGTAGGCTTCCCTTTCATTACCGCAAGCAAAAGCTTACAGCCCGCACATGTGCTACCTTAGGGAGCGCTTGCATGCTTGCAACTCCCTAGCACAAGGGCTTGCCCCGCACGCTAGCGGCTAGCGAGTATTTTAGCTTGCAGGGTAGCCACGCAGGCCCCACTTTGAACAACCTATATTCATTTTGGGGCCCACTCTCAACAGGAAAACTACCTTGCTCTGCTCTATGTATTTTTTCCTATTTCCTCTTTGTTCCTTTTAATTATTAATTTGGTTCAACCAATTAATAATTCTTCTAACGGATTCGACAACTTATATTTTCGGCATAGACCTCTATAGGTTCTTTATTTAGTCTGATAAAGACCCAAAGTGTGTGACCTCATAGGATCCCAAAGTATAGAGCCGCTAGAGGTTAACGTAAACATGGCTTCCCATCCGGGAACCTTTAGGTTTAGTGTTCCAGACCGATATGAAACCTGATAGCTCTAGATGATCAAATTAGCTTTCTAGCAAAGGCTTATGATCCCTCGATACATGGAATATCATGTGCTTGTGACTTGATAAGGTTTTGTAATAGTAAAATAAAACACACTCCTTCCATCATGTTAAGTACCATCCAGCTTATTGAGATCAGATTAATTGTTAGCTCATGTAATAGCTGTAGTTATCCAAGAATTAGACTTGTTCACGAAGAACATCAATCAGCCATTCTGTATCAAGATTGACTAGAAACCCATTCTATTAAACTTATACACTGATAAGAGGTTTATGAGTTTGTATCTTAAACAACGGTCCCTAAGGTACATCTCTCATTATATCACTATATCAGGAGTGATGGATCCCATATTGAATACTTGGCTTACCAACATTTCATCATCACTATACCCATAATCACTCGTGCCATCCTGATCGCCAGAGTATGAATAAGTATGACCCAAAGTATAACAATCCTATATAAGGTAAATAGTATCTCAGATCTGATGATACTTGTACTACTACTACAATAAGACATGATACCAATACATGGATATAGTTATTTCAGAGTGTCTGTCTTATAGTAGTCTCCAATGTATTACCTGAATACATCCATTTGTTAACTCAAGGTACCACCTTCATCTCTTAAGATCAGCTCCTTAGATCTTCTTAGATCTGATCCAAGGAATAAGCCTACACATGCTAGTCTTTGCACTCCATTGATGTCTAGTCTCAATAAAACTATGACTAGGTATATTTAGACTACTTATAGTAACACGTATGTGCAGTTCTCAATCTAGATAGCTCCCACTATGTCCTTGCACTTTTATGCTATGAAGTAGTCACGGACTTTGTCTTATCAATGCGCATATACATGATACTATACATATATGATACCTGATAAGTGTATAATTACACTTATTATCATAATAATTTTATTATATAAACACTATAGTTTTAGTCATTCTTATACTTCATATAAAAGATTTCACGTGGTATGTAGTTGTTTTTTATGCAAATGCAGATACTAGGTAAATCTTGGGAGTAAAATGAACTAAAGTGGAATTCTATGAAAAAAGAGTGAAAAAGGTGCAAAATAATGTGTGGAACTTGAAGATTAAGCTTAGAATCGAAGCTGTCGAAGATCGGTAAAGTTACAAGGAGATTTCTGAAGAAAACTCAAATCACGGTCGTGACAATGCCACGCAGTCACGACCTGTTCACTTCAGAAATAGAAATCTGCCAATCAAAGGTTCACGATCGTGAATCACATATCACGGTCGTGACATGGACAGTTTTCTGGTATTATCTTCTCAACTACTAATCGCTAGATAAGCATGATCAACCGCCATCAACTTCCATCAACTACCAACAAAAAGACACTTATCAGAAGTTAACCAATCATGAAAAGGTGTCTATCCATTGTGGATTGAACCAAAGCCTCTTAACCAATTACATTGAAGAGATGCAATCTTTCACCAATGGATGTGACTCTTCGTTTGGATAGATGCAACCCTTCAAACTCTATAAATAGGGCTCTAATTCTTCACAAATTTCATGCATCAAGTGGTGGATAGTGTGGAACACTAGAGAGGAAAGCATTAGAGTGCAAATATAGTGTGTGTATTGTTAGATTCGCTACGTTCTTCAGTGTTAGCGAGAAAATGTTTAAGTGATTCGAATCCTTGTTTTGATCACTAGATTTCTCTATATTCTCGAGCGATTATTGTATAAGTGTACTTGCAAATCACTTATTGATAAAATTTTTCATTCTTCAATATTCATTTGTTTGATATTCGCAAGGAATAGCATCCCAACGGAGGTTCTATACGGGCCAAGACCAAATTCAAAGCAGACGCAGGAATTGCGGGAATTGACGACTCCCATTAAAGAGTGGATACGGTTTCATCAACTTTAGCTTTCACTTGCATACCTTACAACTTTGCTTTGCTTTCTACTTATACTTTCTATTTCAAAGTTTATGATATGTCTATGTGTCATAATGCGTATTTCGTGCTAAGTCTTTTATGTTAACCAAGTTATATGCGTTGGCGTTAATTTTAAGAGTAGTTTCGGGGTTAACAATATCATGTATAATCACTGGATCTGTGATATAACACTGTTTAGTGAGCCAACATTTTTGGAATGATAACTTGCTAAATGTGGTTATGTGAGAGCGACCCGTACTCAGCATAGTATTGATGTTGTCCAGGTTTATATAACAGTCTTATCTCGTTTGCGCTAGACTTAGAAAAGTTATTTCATGTGTTGCTCTGCGGTGAATTATTGAACATCTGAGTGTGTTGAACTGGTTTGTTAGATTAATCTAGAGTGTTGTAACACTTGTGTTGAACTTGCATGTTTTCTTTGCTATACTTGTTCGTAGTGAAAATATATTAATTTAGAGTTTCTAATCTATCACATCTATATTAACTCAACTTTTCATTCTAATCTTTCTATCCATAAAAATCTCCAATCTATTTTTTTTTTATTTTATTTTACTTTTATGTTTCCCTAGTTATCTTTAGACCTGGTTCCTTCCCTGTGGGTTCGATATCTTTTAAAACTACATCGCAACTGTATACTTGCAGTTATCATCATTTTTATATGTGATAAGGGGTATTGACAACACCTACATTTATTTGTGAACAAGTTTTTGGCACAGTTATTAGCCAATAGTTCACGAGATTTTGGAACCATTATAGATTAAACTTATCAGTAGAAAAGTGGTGAACAAGTATCTAACTGATATGAAAATTGTAGAACCAAATAAAAACTGAATACTTTACTTAATTATAGAAGAAAAATTACTTAATGTCAAAATGAAGTAACTGGTATCTAAATGGTATGAAATATATATAAACTAATTAACCATTAAAAACTTACTTATATACCCAAAAAATACCTTATAATAAAACTCAATCCATGTATGGGTTAAATAAACTAGTATCTAACTAGTAGGAATTTCTTTGCTACTACATATATAAATAAAAATTAGAAAAAAATGTAATATAATCAATAAACTAGTATATAATTGGTACCTAACATGGATTATATCACAAAATTAGAATAAATGTGATATCCAAATGTTAGAAATGTGGTAAAACTAGTTAACAAAAGACATTTTATGGAAAAAAACATTTAAAAATATTTTATGAAATAAAAAGATTTGATTACATCAGAAAAAAGACTTAAAATTCAATAAAATAAAAAAAAATTGGCTTATCCATATCCCTACTAAAAAGTGGGAAGTTACAAAACTGAACAAAAACGGTTCGATTTCAAAAGGTGATAAAAGGTGAATTGAAAACCGTTCAACTTCCATTTGTAAACATTAAGCAAACTAAAAAATTTCCAGAGCAAAGAGCATCAGGCAAAAAAGGCAATTTGAATCAGGCAAACAAAATCCGAGAAAATTCCATAAAAAAAACCAGAGATCTAGGTTGACTAGTTGTAAAGAAGAAGCTTCAGGACACAAAAAGAAAAGAATCAACAAAAAATTGCAACCACTGAAGAGAATGTAAGGAAAATTCGAAAAACCTAGAAAAAATAGAAAATCGTTATTGAAAAAATCCTCCTAATCATTTTCAAACTACTTTTAGAAGTCAAAAATGGCTCCAAAAAATCAGAGAAATGGCAAGGCTCCTACAAATGCAGCAGAGAAAAAGGTGACAAGATCATAAAAAAATCAAAAAGGTAAAACAAAAATAAAATGTTTGATCCATGAATAAAATGTTTAATTAATTGTTATTTTAACTATATATAAATTGTTTGATCCATGAATCCCAAAAGCATGCTATATAACTGTTTTCTCTAAGAAAAAATTATAAAACACAATGTTCCATTGAATCTGGTAGATATCTAGTATATATCTCGTAGTTTTGTTAAAATTCCATTTACAAATGATGTGATGGAACAAGGTGAGACATCAGTTCTTAGAATACTGAAGAACTATGAACTGATCTATCCAAAAAATGCAATTAGGGGAAAGGAGTTCATGTGCCTTCAAGCAACGAAGTCATTGAATTCATTAGAAGAAATGTGACATCAAATGTATGGAACAGTCTGAGAGGAACAATATTTGGTGAGTTTTTCAAATGGCAGAAATGAGAGTGCAGAGGACTTTACTATACAACCTAGTACTGAGAGAGGTCAAGCAACCTCACAAGGACTGCATATGCATACTACTTAATAACAAGCATCTCGTATTCGCGGCACAGCACTTGTATCTCATTTCTAAACTCAAACCAGAAGTTGAAGACAACTTCAAAATGGAAAAAATAAATGAATCAGTGTAGTTCCTCACCAAATATTTCCCTTCAAAACCAGCATTCATCATAGGAACAGAACTACACAACCTGCTTTAAATGACAGAACTAGACAACGATGATGATTGCTTCAAGATGGTACTGGTTTACTTCATATCCTATTACATAATGGGGAGGGACATGAATACGCAGATCCCCCATAAATATTTCGATTGCGTCCACGATGGCAAAAATACAAAAGCAGTAAGGGGGAAACTATCTTTTGATGAAATAATTGAAGGCCTAAAAAAATGGACTGAGAAATAATAGACCATCAAATTACATACTCCAAGGATGCCCCAAAGTGTGCAGGGACTGCGAAAACTTTTTGTGCACGAGGTTGGAGGTTGATACAGAACATTTCCAGCCAAGGTTCTTCCATTAACAGCCAAAAGATGTAGATTTCAAGACTGGGAGGTTGAATGTCAACATATTCAATAAGTGTGCAATAAATGTAAGTATCATACACAACTGAAAACTACAAAAATTCACACTGTGTTTTGTTTTCATAAAACTGGTAGGTAACTAGTATGTAAATTGTATGAATTTAAAAAAATCTAAAAAAAAAGGTTGTAAAAAAATATGGGTTGGATTAAGATACATAAGGAAACTGGTAAAGAAACTATTAAAAATATGGTTTAGTTATTAAAACCGACTATAGGAATCTAATATTTAACTTGTAGTAAGGATCTGGAAATTTGAGGAAAATTGGTATAAAACTGGTATGAAGAGAAAAACTGAATTCATAAAGTGATATGTAACTGTTATCCAACTGGTATGAATATAAAAAATGGTATATATAACTGGTATGAAGATTAGTTGCTGCAAAAATGAAGTAATAACTATGGTTTGGATTAAGCTTTTGTAAGGGAGCTGGTAAAAGAAACTAGTAAAAATATGGTTTAGTTATTAAAAGTGTCTGTAGGAATCTAATATTAAACTTGTAGTATGAATTTGCTAAATTGTAGGAAATTGGTAAATAACTGGTATGAAGAGAAAAGATGAATTCATAAAGTGGTATGTAACTGGTATGAATATAAAAAAATGGTATATATAACTGGTATGAGGCTTAGTTGCTGCAAAAATAAAGTAATAACTCTTTCCCTTATGTGGAACCCTGAGAATTTTAGGAGAATTTAATGCAGCTCAAGCTGAGGAAAATTGAGGAAACGAATGAAGAATTAAACAATATGCAGCTACATAACTATTTCCCTTATGTGGAACCCTGAGAATTTTAGGAGATTTTTTGGTGATGGGAATGCAAATAAGGGGGCCACCAATGCTGAGCTCATCAATGAGTTAAGAGGCTTAAAAGCCAAAATTGAAGAGGAGTTCAAGAAAGTAGATAAGAAGCTTGAGAAATTGACAGAGCAAGTTAGGGAGATCAAACAAATTTTGAGGGATAAAAACCTGATGAATGAACAACATGATGGAGGGGGGATTTTAAATAGAACAAATGATGATCTACATTATGATGGCGATCAACGTGGAGATGAATCAACCGATAAGATGGAAGAGGTAAGAAATTATATTAAAAACCAAAGCATATACACATATGTTTGTTTTGTATACTAAAAAGTGTTTGGAATAAACTCATGAAAAATTGGTATGTAACTGGTATGAATAGACAACAACAGGGAAAAAGTGGTAGGAAACTAGTATTTAACTAGTATGAGGATAAATAATGAAAATAAAGAAAAAAACTGAATTGATTCATTAATTGACCACAAATAGGAAGAAGTTGATGAAGAAGCAATAGAGGAGAAAGAGGAAACCTCTGAACCTACAGAAGAAAAAGATGACGAAGCCGATGAAAGAAGATATGGAGAAGAAGAATAAGAAGAATAAAGCAAGGCCACATCAAATGAGAGAGAAGGTGAAGGGGGAGAAAATGAAGAAGAGACAAAGGAGAGAGAGGACACCACTGAAGAAAATGATGACAAAACCAATGAAAGAAGTGGTGGAGAGGAAGATAATGAAGAACAAAGCAAAACTGTCTCAGTTACAACAGAAGAGAAAAATGATGAAACACCGGGAACTGAAAAGATCACTAAGGAGGTTGAAGAGGAAGAAATTGAACAAGAGGAAGAAGAGGAGGTCAGAGAAGATGTGACAATGGAAGAGGCTGACACCGAAATGCATGATGAAGGAGAAAAGGTAATAAACAATTGAAAAAAGCTATAGAATAAAGTTTATTGTATACATCATGAGGCTTAACTAAAACTACCAACATAGGAATTTGTTAAGAAACTAGTAGGAAAACAAAATGTGGTTGTTAAAAAATGGTATTAATTAGCTAAGAAAAAAAAGTTGTTAAAAAAATAGGTATTTGGTAGGTAAATAGTAGGAAAAACAAAACTTTATTAAAAAGTTTAGCATGAATCTGCCAATGATTAAAATAAAAAAAGGAAACTAGTATCTAATTGTTAGGGAATTGGTAGGAAGAACATACATTGTTTCAAATGATCGTTGATATTGCGATGACAGGAAATAAGCGAAGAAGAAGAACAAGAAGAACCAAATATGATTGATTTATCATCAGATGATTCAGAAGAAGAAAGACCAAGCTTCTTGCCAAGGAAAAGAAAAGCACCAAGCCTAGAAGGAACCTTTGCTCTCGATGATTATGCTGCGATCAGTGAAGAAATAGAAGATGAAGATACAGTTGATAATTTCTTGAAATTCTTAAATAGGACATATATAAGAGGGGCCCAAGGTAACAAATACATACACATACAATCTACTGATATAATTATTTTCCAAAAATCAAAACATAAGCAAATCATTTGTATCAACATTGTGAATCAGGAAAAGGCTATGGTACAGAAAAGACACAATTCCAAAAATAGATTTCAATATTACAACTGTGATAAGTAAATCATTCTTCACAATGATGTTCAAAGAGGGAGCTAACATTAGTGACGAGGTAAGATTTATCTTCATTTAAAAGTAAATCATTATATTACAGGACCATTACAAAAGGAAAGTGGTATGAATATGCTATAAACACAAAATTGTTAGAAAAGTGGTAGGAAACTAGTAGGTAAATGGTATGAAGACTCAGAAATTTCTTATAATTGAATGAATGTAGCTTTTTATAAGGCCTAATACATACTTTGCCCCTTAAACTTGACAACATTTCACTTTTGCCGCCCTCAACTTGCACTTGTCTTTGCTAACATCCTCAACTTGGCAAAAACGGACCTAATAACCCCATCATGTTGTTTGAGTCAACGAGTGGATGTCACTTTCTCTCTCTTATATTTGAAGCTTCATCGTCCACCATTGATTCTTTTCTCATGCCATTGCATAAATTATAAGTTTTTTTAGATTGAGATACTAGAAAAAAAATTCATTATTCCTTCTACCATTTTTCGTAATTGATTTTCCTCAATTTCTCAGGTCACTAAAATTCTCGCATTTTTTGTTTTTTACACATATCCTTTTCTTCTCTCTGTGTAAAGCTTCCTGATCTTCTAATTCAGCTTTTTACTGCATAATTTCATTTGGGTTTCTGTTCAATTTAGAGATTGATTGATTATTTAATTAGTTAAGATGGTGGTGCTCGTTAATTATGTGTTAATGCTCGTCAAATCTTCTTCTCTCTGCCTAATCTTGTTAAGAATAAAGCTCCTGTTCATGTTTATGGTTAATTCCCTCTTTTAATCTCTTTCTCTGACAGTCTTCATAATTATTAGCGTCATTAGTTTTTTATTCTACAATATTTTGATCTTTAATTTATGATTTTTATGTCATGAGATTGTTGAGTGAACGATGAGGACATTGTTTGCCATTTTGAGATCTCTTAATTGCAGTAATTTAAAAAGGAAATAATGAAGTGGTGATAATACTCTTTTGGGTGTAATTGATTTTTATGATTTTTCTTCTAACAAAAAAATTTCACCACCACATTAAAGCCGGTGACATGCACGCGTTGACTCAAACAGCATGAGGGGGTTATTAGGTCCGTTTTTGCCAAGTTAAGGATGTTAGCAGAGACAAGTGGAAGTTGAGGGTAGCAAAAGTGAAATGTTGTCAAGTTTAAGGGCAAAGCATGTATTAGGCCTTTTTATAACAACATGTTAATTGAGAAAGTTTCCCTTTTAACATAGCACATTGATGTGGTAACATACTAACTGAGGAAAAAAGGTATGTACTGCCAAAGGATCAACTACAGCTTCATAATTGTGGATGTTGCTTTTGATTCAATGGCAACATGAGTCAAGAAAATAATGGAAAAGCTACACATCAATCAGAATTTGAGAAGCAAGATCAATGAATCTGATCTCATTACAAAAATGATGAAAGGAAAGGGATTAAAGTATGAAAAGGAATGGTGCAAAGTCAATAATGTGTTCATACCCATAATGGCTTGAACCAACCACTAGATACTCAAGAGATTAGAGATACCATCTCGAAAGCGCTACATATATGACTCCTTGGGCAGGAGGTTGACGAATAATGAAACAACAAAAGCCGTCGAATGACACACTGCAGTAATACTCTATTACATGGACAGATTTGGGATACTAAATGGAAGGGAAGGCATCAAGGAATGTGAAGCCTACATGAGAGAGAATCCACTCCACCCACTCAAAATTACAATGGTCGAGGACTTGCCATGACAATTTCTGGGGTATGTCCTAAAACACAACTCAATTCAATTGAATAAAACTTTTTCAAAAACTAAAAATACTTATTTGCAAACACAACAAATTGCAGGGATTGTGCGATCTATGTTTTGAGCTTCATAGAATATGTAATAGAGGAAAAACCAGTACCGAAGGATCTTGACATCATTCTCCACAGACTAAGGTTGGCTCTCACCTTATACAATTATGGCGCCAGAAAGAAAAGACCTCAACATTGAAAGTGACTGAAAAAGTAAACCAACAAGATCAAATGGAAGAAAAAAGATGGAAATATGTTTCATCTTCAATTTTTGGTCATTTTTACTAGAGCAAATTGTTTAGTTTTTAGATGATGAAGTTATTTTGAACTATTTTAGTCCAGAATTATGAAAATTGATAATGTTTTAATTCATGTAAAAAATGAGATTACATTGCCTATTTGAAAAGTGTATGAAGAACTTGTATGTAACTGGTAGGGAGAAGGAACTAGTAGGTAACTGGTATGGAAAAACTGTATGAAGTAAATGGTAGGTAACTAGTAGGAACGTGCTAGCTAGAATTTTTTTAATGAAAGACAATTAAAAATGAATTGGAAAATAAAATAATTTGTGCTAAAAAAATAAAGTTTGAAAAATCTAGTATGTTACTGGTATTAAAGTAGTATGAAGAAACTAAATAGCAACTGGTAGGAAAAAAACATATGAAGAAACTAGTAGGTGACTGGTAGGTAATTAGTATGAAGAAATCAAACAACCATAACTTGTATGAAAACTAACCATAACTTGTATGAAAACTAGCTAATTGTAGGAGACTGGTATATAACTAGTATGAAGTTGCAAACCGGATTTAAAAAGGTGGTATGTAACTGGTATGAAGCTGCAAAATGAATTTATAAAGCGGTATGTAACTGGTATCTAACTGGTATGAAGCTGTAAAATGAATTTTAAAAGTGGTATGTAACGGGTATCTAACTTGTATAAAGTTAAAAACTCAGGAAAAAATTGTTGGGATGAAACTACATAAGGAAGCTACATAACTTGTATGAAAAAAATAATCATTTATGCTAAAAAATAAAGTTTGAAGAATCTAGTATGTAACTGGTATGTAACTAGTATGAAAAAACTGAATAGCAATTGGTAGAAAGAAAGTATGAAGAATCTAATAGGTAACTGGTAGGTAACTAATATGAAGAAATCAAACAACCATAACTAGTATGAAAAAAATCAACAAATTGATTTCTTACAAGTGATTTCACCAAAACACCAAAAAACCAAAAAATAAAGAAAAAGTTAAAAAAGGATCCGAGTTCAAAAACATAAAAATGGTTAAACTAGAATTGCAAATTATATGCTCATAACAATAAAAAAACAAAAAACATCACTTTGCCCCCGGACATGTTCTCCTGTTATGCCCACTAGCACCACAAGAATAATAATGAACATTGAACTGCCTCCTAGTCTCCCAAGAAGCCCTAATTCGTTGTTTCCTCGGCCTCCCAATCCTAGCAACGAAGACTGGAGGAAGAATTACTTGATCTGAAATATATGAGGAATGTCCCAATCATCTCTTGAAGGAATAGGATATATAGTTTCCGCATACGTTACAACCATATTTTCTTTCGTGAAGTAAGCAGAACAATAATCAACTGAATGTAAATGGTTCTTCTGCATGACAGCAAGCGCATGAGCATAAGAGAGATCATCAACCTGAAACCTATTACATGTACATGTACGTTGTTCCATATCAACAATGTAATTAAAACCATTCCTCTTGACCAAAACTAGATGATCAATAGATGGTTGCACCTTGAAAACACAAAAAAGAAGAAAAAAAAATCAATCACCACAAAAAAAATCTTACAAAACGATGAAAAAAGACAATATAAAAAAACATAAGACAAAACATACCTCCATTTTTGTAGCTAAATCATACATTTTCAGAATCCATTTATGATACCTCTTCGTGAGATCCATTGTTGTTTTTTTTTGCAATGTCTCTGTTAGTTTTAAAGAGCTTCTACACTATATTTCGCAAGAAAGCAACAAGTGAAGAAATCGGGAGGCTCTTCGCTGTGTGCTCGGCTCCATTTCGCCACACAAACCTTGATCAAATAGGTTGGAATCCCTTTGTATGTATAAGCCAAAAGAGCCATATTCCTTTCAAAATTACTGACTTTGTATAAACATTCTACATGTTTAAATATCTTTGCCATCTCCGATATGTTGCTTATGTATTTAATTTTTAGGTTTTGTAACAAGTGATAGGAGTAGATGTCATGCATTACACCAGGTAATACTTTATTGCAGCCATTTTCAATACTAGGATGGCGATTTGAAACAACGACCATATCAGGTCTCTCGCCAAATGCAGACCTAAACTGATGGAAAAACCATTCCCATGACTCATCATTCTCTCCATCAACAATGGAAAAAGCAAGAGGGAAAAATCTCTACAAAAAAGTTTTCATAGGAAATTAAAACATAAAAAAGTATTAGAAAAGCTAACTAGTAGCTAAATGGTAGGCAATTGGTATGAATCAGTTTAAAAACAAAATCTAGTATCTATCTGGTACGAAACTGGAATGTACCAAATATTCAAATAAATAAGAGAAAAAGGCTACATGAATATACATAAAAATTTTGGAACCTTGCATGTATGACATATTTTGACAAATTTAACTAATTAAAAAAGAACTAACAACAAAACATAAGAGAAAAAAATAAGAAAAAGAAATATATTACATGCTGCATCATATGCACAAGCACATAAGAGCGTACCATTGTAACATGTCTTCAAAAACTTCGTATCCATAAGAGCAATGTGCCTGCAATGTTCCACCCTTGAATACATGCATTTAATATCATTAAAAAGTACTTGAACCTATCTCTATCCATCACGATGTTAAGAACAGAACCAGGGTCAGTTTTTTTAATTATATACATCATACTAGGCAAAGTGCTATAAGATTCATGTGGAGTGCATCTAATCAACTTAAGCGCTTCTTCCCTAGCATGCCATGCAATCTGATAGTTTATGTCTACACCCAATCTGTCCCTAACATCACTAACAATATCTGCAGGATTGTACCATAGTTTTCTCACTCAAATATTTATTCTTAATATATTTGGCAATTATAGTTCTTGTTGCTTGCCTATTGCCACTATTTCTAAGGTCAACATTGCAAGAGTGATCCCCGCAATACCTGCTAACAACAAAAGCTTCATTGCATTTGCGCTTTGATGATCTAAAAAACCAAGAGCAGTTTGGATCAATGCATTTGAGGTAATACTGCTTCTCGCATGATTTCTGAACTTTGAATTGAAAGTTATTCTTTATAGCATAAAAACTCATTGCATCTTTCAAGATCGATTTATCCTTAAATACTTGTTTAACCTTCATAATATCAATCATAGATTCAGAAATCTCTACATCCTCAACATCATCTTCAATGGAATCTTGCTCCACCATGTAGTTCATCCCACCCATTTCAATGTTTGTGATATTCTCAATGTAGAGTTCATGTTCATCACACGAATCAGGTAAACAATTTGAACTCGAAGGACAAACATCAACATCATCCCATTGTTAATTATATCAACTTCAACCATTGCAAACTCATGTTCTGGTTCTACATTAGGCACTAAAAAAAGAGCAAAATATGATCGAAGTTAATACAAGTTAGAGCGAAACTAGAGCAAATAACAAAATATGGACGAACTTAAATACTAGTTACAGCAAAAATACAAGATAATACTAGTTAAGAACCAGTTAACTACCAGATTCTAACAAGTTACAGACACCTACAAACTTAATACTAGTTAGATAATAGTTACCTACCATATTTTAATTATATGCATACAAATAAAAAATTAATATTAGTTATATACTAGTTACCTACCAAATTCTAACTAGATGCATAAAACTACTAACCTAATACAAGTTAGATACTAATTATCTACCACATTCTCACTAGATGCATAAAACTACAAAAAGCTAATACCAATAAAAAAAACCCGGCTACTTACCAAATTATAATAAGATGCAAAAAAAATTAGAAAAGATAGTACCAGTTAGATACCAGATTCTATCAAAAAAACAAACTATAACCTAATACCAATTAGATACCAGTTACCTACCAGATTCGACCTGATTACATTATTAAAGTAACAAACGAAATGTAAAAAAATAGATAAAAAAAAGTACAGATCACCTTCAGCAAGCAGCAGGAACAACAGGAAATTTACTAATAAACAAAGGATAAACAGTCAAATTAACAGTCCTTGCTATACATGTAATGAAGAACTGGAAAAAAAAACCATTGTTGATCTCCATAGCAGGATCTGAAGCAGAAACTTGAAATTCAATTTTCAGATCTACAGCTCTATCATCTATCCTCAAGCTTTCAAATAGAAGTTTTTTAAAATTATCAAAACGTAAAAAATTCAAAATTGAAAATCCAGCAACTTTGTAATGAATGAATTTAAGATCGTCAATCCAAGTTCCAAAGCAATACAACAAAACATGAATTTGATCCATGTTACAGAGTGATAAAAAAGGAAAAATCAATACCAGAAGCACAAAAACTGAGACCTAAACTAAAATGGAATTAAAAATTGAAAGAAAAATCTAAGAGAAATATATAAAACTGGAATTATGCAGAAAATCTAAGAATTGAAGAGAGCAGAGACATAGAAAAACTTCATTTTAAAGTACAACAGAGAGAATCGAAACAAGGCAAAGAGAATTTGGTGAAGAGAAACGCACGATAGAAAAAGAGAAAGCAACTAAAACTTGAAAAAAACAGTGTATATATAAAACGTATAAAGAGAAGATTGAAACTTAAAAATGGTTATACAACAAAAGATCAATTGGATGGTATTTTTATAAATAAGTTTTACAAATACTATATTTTTTTCAATTTCTCATCCCAAAAACCCGTAAAACTAAAACATTTTATGATTTCCACTCGTCTTTCTTTATTGATATTCATCGAAACAAATTACTATTTTTCTAACTTATTTATTAGCTACTTGCAATTAAATTAAATAATTTAATTTTCAATTAATATTCTGCTATTTGAAAAAATGGCTTAAATAATATGATAGGTAGTGATAGTGTAGATATTATTTTTTCAGTGGTCATATTTTTTTCATTGAGTACATCTTTTGGTAAAATTTTCGTCCCCGCAACAGATAAATCCCGTCACCATCACTGATTGGGAAATTCCAATATAAAAGACCTAATTAAAACAACCGTAGCCCAACAAACTATATATTTTTCCTCCGTTAGTCATTCTTGTCATTCTCTCCATTGTTGTCATACGTAATTATGTGCATTCCGGCATTCTGAACACGGATCTTGTATATATCATTACCGTCCGTGCTGAACACCAATGAGCCGATCGAAATGAAAAGTCCGCGTAACATAGGATTGCATTTACATTTTGATCCCTAACTTTCATTTTTTCCCAGAATTTTACAGTCATCGACTATGTTCCATGTGGATCCTACATGTAATGGGCATATGACATCCGCAAGATAAATGAAAAATTGGGCAAAAAAATTATAATCACGGGATTATTCGGGTAATGTGTATACCACATGTACACAAAAGGTAAACAAATTATAACACATGACCCAATAACGGGTGTTTTCCCAAATAAATTTAATTCCAAAAGTGAAGAGTAATTTTATTACCATGCTTTATCCTTTGTAACCTTTTGAATAATGATAGGGGAAAAAAATCCTCCGTCCCCAACTATATTCCTAACCCTGTCCCCTCCAATCAGATAATACCACGTGTCAACTTTTATTATATTTTAATTAAAAATGTAGGAGAGAGAAATTAATAATTATTAAAATATAATAAAAATTGACACGTGACATTATCTGATTGGAGGGACAGGGTTTGGGGACAGAGGATTTTTTTCCAATGATAAGAAGGTTGATATGATAATTAGAAAGGATAAATTAATTATAACTTTATCAAATGGAAAATACCCAAAATTTTTCAAAAATCTTGTTTTTGATGATTAAGGTCTTAGCCTAGTGATTAAGAAGGAAGTTGTGGACTCTAGAGGTCTCAGGTTCGAATCACATCCGGAGTGGGTTGAGAATTTTCCTTTCCATTTAATGTAAGTCCAAATGAAGCAAAAAAAAAAAAAATGGAAAATACCCAAAGTAAAAAATGTAATAATTTAATACTGTATAATTACAAAATATAGACATGTTGTATTGATACAAGACAAATGACGCAATCAACACGGTCCCCTTCCCTTCTCCACCATTGATTTCTTTTTCATCGTGTGGTGATAGAGTTTCCCTCACTCCAACAGTTTTTCATCTTCCATACCTCTGTTTTACACTTGAGAACTTCAGACTTGTATAGGTTTCGACCAAACTTACGAGTTCATTCCCAAGATCCGTTCATGGACGATTAAATGATTTTTAAAAAATATGTGTGTTATTAGTATAAGAAAAATCAATAAATTTTATAAAAATGTGTAAAAATTTAACCTATAATTAATACATTATTTTACTTTATTTTTTTTAATATAGAGTATGACTTATTATAGTATTGTTTAAAAGTAATTTAGTAAGATATAAGAATCCAAAATAAATATTAAATATAATGTATAAATATATTTTCATTAACTGGTTTTGGGTCGGGTTCACGCGGTCCATAAATTTTTAGGTTTGGGCCAAGTTGAGCTATTTACATAGAAAAAAAAAAGTGTTTTCTAAGAATAAATTTCGGCTAAAATTTGATCATTTACATATTTACTAAATTAGGTTTGTTACAACTAAACAATCTTTGCCAAAGTATTTCCAGATTTCCCAAAACATGTGATTCGACATGTTTTTTTTAAATTATATATCTTTCAAACCGCTCTTTTTTTTATATGTCGCTTTAAAATATTTTGATTATCTCTTTTTTATCTTTGATTTTTGCTACCCATCTCGTAAAAACATAGATAAAAGCTGCTAGAAATATTATATTTCAATGGAAATATTTTTTAGAAGTCTAGTAGAAACCTGGTATATATGTCTTATAATGTTTCTAATAGGTTTCCATTATGTTTTTATCAGGCTTCTGCCATATTTCTAATATATGTAATGTAAATGTAAAATGTTTGTCCTTAATATAAAAATAGTGTTTAAAATCTATTAGACATGGTAAAAGGTTAATAAGTAGCTCAAATGAGTCACAAATATTTATAAAAATGCACAAAAAAGAATTACACATAAAATTTTAAGAATTTAACAGAATTCTAAATGGATTTTAATATATGTAACGTAAATGAAAAACGTTTGTCTAAAAAACACAATCTTCTATAACTCTATTATAAACATAGTAAAAGGGTATTAAGTGGCTCAAATGAGTCATTAATAGAATTATAACGAATCTTACAAAAATAACTGTATTTTATCAAATTTGTTCCATGATTTAAGATTTCATAAAAGTCCACCAGAATAGAATTCTAATAAAAATCCTAATAGATTTTGAAAATTTTTAAAACAAATTTAAAAAAAATTATACCACAATGAATATCGTTTCAAAGATAAAATTGAGACGATCATAATATTCTAAAGCGACATGTCAAAACACGAGATATATGCAAAATTAAACAAGTTAATGTAAAAAAACATGTACATGTTTTAAGGGGCTGTTGTGAGAACGGTATTTCTAGCCTAATGATGTATTAACTAGGGGAGAGCAAAAGACCAAAAAAACCGAACCGAACCGGCGAACCGGACCGGACCGGACCGGACCGAACCGAATTAATTTGGTTCGGTTCTTGGTCCATATATGTGAATAATTTGGTTTTCGGTTCGGTTCTCGGTTTTTGGAAAAAAAACCGAATAAACCGAGAACCGAACCGAATTAAAATCATATATAAATTAATGTATTTTAGTTCAG
>CATIWQ010215594.1:0-18986 GCA_949673415.1 Euphorbia schlechtendalii
TACGCATTATGACACATAGACATATCATAAACTTCGAAATAGAAAGTATAAGTAGAAAGCAAAGCAAAGTTGTAAGGTATGCAAGTGAAAGCTAAAGTTGATCAAACCGTATCCACTCTTTAATGGGAGTCGTCAATTCCCCCAATTCCTACGTCTACTTTGAATTCGGTCTCGGCCCGTACAGAACCTCCGCTAGGATGCTATTCTTTGTGAATATCGAACAAACAAATATTGAAGAATGAAAACTTTTATTGATAAGTGATTTGCAAGTACACTTATACAATAATCGCACGAGAATATAGAAAAATCTAGTGATTGAAACAAAGATTCGAATCACTTAAACATTTTCTCGCTAACACTTATGAACGTATCGAACTCTCTATCTATACACACACTATATGTGACTCTTTATTTGAACTCTAATGTTACACACATCCAATGCCACTGCATGAAATTTGTGATGGAATGAAGCCCTATTTATAGAGTTCGAAGGGTTGCGTCTATCCAAACGAAGGATTGTGTCCATTGGTGAATGATTGCATCTCTTCATTGTGATTGGTTGAGAAGCTTTGATATAATCCACAATGGATATGCACCTTTTCATGATTGGTTGACTCCTGATAGGCATTTGTTCATTGGTAGTTGATGGTGGTTGATCATGCTTATCTGGCGGTTGTTAGTTAAGAAGATACTACCAGAAAACCGTCCAAGTCGCAACCACGATACACATGTCGCGACCGTGAATCTTTGATTGGTAGACTTCTATTTCTGAAGTAAACAAGTCACGACCGCGAATGATTATCGTGACCGTGAATTGAGTTTTACTTAGAAATTTTCTTGTAATTTCACCGATCTTCGACAGCTTCGATCCAAAGCCAAATCTTTAACAAGTATAGTAGAGAAAAACATGCAAAATCATCAAGAAGATTTCATACACTAGATATCTTCAACAAACACGGTTCTAGACGCCCAAATATTCAATAATTCACCGCAGAGCAACACATGAAATGACTTTTCTAGATCTAGGGTAAACGAATTATGACACTTATAAGAACCTAGATAACAATAATACTATGCTTAGTACGGGTCGCTCTCACATAGCCATGTTTAGCAAGTTACCACTCCAAAAATGTTGGCTCACTAAACAGTGTTATAGTCACAGATCCAGTGATTATACACAATCTTGTTAACCTCGAAATCACTCTTAAAGTTAACTCGAAAGCATATAACTTAATTAATATAAGAGACGTAAGACGAAATACTCATTATGACACATAGACATATCATAAACTTTGAAATAGAAAGTATAAGTAGAAAATGAAGTAAAGTTGGGAGGTATGTAAGTGAAAGCTAAAGTTGATTAAACCGTATCCACTCTTTAATGGGAGTCGTCAATTCCCGCTATTCCTGCATCTACTTTGAATTCGGTCTCGACTCGTACAGAACCTCCGCTAGGATGCTATTCTTTGAGAATATCGAACAAATGAATGTTGAAGAATAGAAACATTTATTGATAAGTGCTTTGCAATTACACTCATACAATAATCGCTCGAATAAGTGGAGAAATCTAGTGATCGAAATAAGTATAGAATCACTTATACATTTTTCTCGCTAACACTTTGAACTAGTGAAATCTATACAATTTTCACTTTCTAATGTGTATCATACACCCTCTATATTTTCACTCTACCATGTCCCTCACAAAATTGGTGTGATTTGAACCCTATTCATAGAGTACGAAGGGTTGCGTCTATCCAAACGAAGATTTGTGTCCATTGGCGAAGGGTTGCATCACTTCAATATGATTGGATGCAAAGTTTCATCCTCATCTATAATGGAAAGGCACCTTTTTATGATTGGTCTACTTCCAAAAGGTGTCTTTTCATCTGGTAGTTGATGGTGGTTGATCGTTCTTATCCGACGGTTGGTAGTTGAGAAGAGTTGTCCAATAATCGACACAAGTCATGACCGCGAGTTACATGTCACGATCATGAATAATGGTTGACAATTTTCTATTTTAAAGAATGACAAGTAGCGACCGCGAATGGGTATCATGATCATGAATTATGTTTTTCTTCATATTTCTTCTTTCAACTTTACCGATCTCTGATAACTTTGATCCTGAGCCATTTCTTTATGTTCCATGCATCTTTTTGCACCTTTTTCACTCTTTTTACAAAGAATTCCATCTTTAATCATTTCACTCCCAAGATTCACTTAGTTTCTACACTTGCATAAAAAACAACTACATACCACGTGAAATCTTTTATATGAAGTATAAAATGACTCTAAACCAAATCATTTTACGATTGAAAATATCATGATAATAGGCTTATATTCAGTAACGGTGCCAAAAACCTTGTTCCCCACTTTTCTACTGATAAGATAAAAGTTCAAAATGCGAACAAGTGTTGTCAATACCGCTTATCAAATAGAAAAATGGTGACCACTGCAAGTATACAATTTCGATGTAGTTTTAAAAGATATCGATCCCACAGGGAAGGAATTCAGTTCTAAGGACCAACTTGAGTTACGGAACAAATGAAATAAAATAATTTGTAAGGTTTGGATGATTTGGATGATAGACTGATGAATAGACAGATGCATGAATAGATTAGAGAAGATGTAAACTATATAGAAATTCCCTAAGAACAAGTATAGTAGAGAAAAACATGCAAAATCATCAAGAAGTTTAAACTAAATTAAATAGGTATTTCAATATAAAAAAGGGATATATTAAACTAAAAATTGTTGACGGTAAAATTAATATAATATAAAATGGTTGTCATTGTTATAAAATTATGTTGCCAAACTAAAGTGTTTTTATAATGTGTTGCATTATTTAAAAATGTGTTGTCAATGTGAACATATCGTGTGTTACCTTGAAGGTGAATGGTTTTTCGCAATGCCCTCATTTGTATTGCCAGTGCATGAAAAACCATTGCAACACGTGCTTCTAGCCACTCTTTTATTTCGCATTGCTACAACTTAAAAATTTGTTGCAATAGGTACTTAAGGCTAAGGCAAAAAAATCAATAGTTATTTTTTCACAAAAACATAGCGTAAAACTCTAATGCAACAGTTTATGCACTTCAAGCAACGTCTTTCGGTTGTTGCCACAGACCATCTATGGTGTAGTGTGTGTTGCATTTAACTTTAGATTATTTGGTAACAAAATATTCCAATTTTCTATAGTTCTAACATTAACAAATTTTGCTAAATCATTAAAAATGTGACTACTAGCACCTGTATTTACATTCTAGTATTCATTACTCTAGGAAGAAAATTTACTTGATGAAGTTGTGTTGACATACTGTGGAATGTATTCTTCCTGAGCAATTGTAGCTGCAACAAATGGCTGTAGAATCCTGGCAGAAGCTACCAAAACATTTTGTGTAATATTCCCTACATTTGAGTCTGTATTAGTTCTGCAATTTGACTAAGTTTTTCAGGTGTGAACATGGTATGATTAGCCATTATTCTATTATCAGGCAAAACTTGCTCCTGGCTTTGAAACTGATCCAGAAACTCACTGCAATAGGCATCCTAGTCGATATGATCAAACTCCCTTACTTCACTTGTGTTAACCATATTAGCTTTATTGAATTTAGACTAAAAATGTGAAGGATATCCATTTTTCTTCAAGCAGTTAACCACTATATGATTCCTATTACAAAAAGAACATAAACCTTTGTTTCCCCCAAACTGTCTTCTAACCCCAAATTGTTGATTCCCAATTTGATTATTGAAGTGAGTATCGATTTTGATTATTGTAATGCCCATTAACAGCAAAACCTCCATCATAACTATCATTATAAACTCCATTATAATTTCCCCTGCTATTAGACTCAACATTTCTATGACTTTCATTTTCATTGAAACTACCTCTATTACTAGACTCGGCAAAATTACCATTGTAATTAATTTTCTTAACAAAAGATGCCACTTCTTGATTCATGGTAGCCTCTTTATCTATAGCTATAATTTCTCTTTTGAATGGTAATAACAGTGAGAATACCTTGTTCATTGGAGGCAACAAATTCATAGCCATAATTTGTGATTTTACATTGGAGAAAGCACCACTCACACCTTTAAGAAAACTGACAACAAGATTAGACACTTGTTTCTTCCTCATCATTAACCCTACATTGCAGAAACAACCTTCACAAACAGATATAGGCAATGGGTTTAGACTCAAGAACTCATCCCACAAAATTTGTGGAACAGAAAAATCATCAGTAATCGATTTTATCCCTTGCGCTATTTAATAAACCTTACTTTGAAGTTCTACTATACGATAAGCATTCGAATGTGAGAATCTTTCTCATAATTTTACCATATCTCTTCTACAGTACTGAAACTTACTAAGATATGCGCAATTGAAGGACTTAGTGACTTAATCATCCAAGAAAAGACCATGTTAATGGATCTCCTCCAAGAATTGAACATTGAGTCTCCTATTGTAGGCTTCTGAATCGTCCCATCTAAAATTCCAACTTATTCTTTGAAGTTAAAGCCATTTTCATGCTCCTAACAAAAGAATGATAATTCGATCTCTCCAGAAGTGGTGTCGCCAAGATTATTGAGGGGTTTTCTCTAGGATGAAGGTAATAAGGAAAGGATTCATCTAATTGACGATTTTGACTGCTATTCGCCATGCTTACAAGAAGAAATCGAAAGATATGAAGAAAAAGATTCAACAAAAAAACTCAAAACTGAAATTTAGCTACGCGAAAGTTTACGCTCTAATACTATGTAAGATTACAGATGAAACTAGAGAGAGAGAGAGACTGATTCCATTAAGAAGAAGAGAATTTTTACAAATCAAAAGTAAAGAAGAAGAAGCGTTTGTGAGCTATTTATACAACTAACCTAAGTAACTAAATCTAGCTCTAACGGCTAGTATTTACATTTTGGGCTTTTTGTGTTAACAGACCTTGCAGGCCTTTCTTACTATCTATTCAATACAAACCTATACATGATATGTACCCGATTTATACCTTATACATCTAATCTAATAACAAGTACAATCATCTAACGTGCTTAAGACAACCGATGATGAAATTCTATTTTTCTCAAAAGTCAAAAATTTGGATTTTTTAAATTGTGTCTTCACTCTCTCATTATGTGGGATTATCAAAAACAATTCTGAAAATTCCCAATATACGGTCCCGGGGCATTTCCATAATTTTGGCGATATCAAAAAATATTCTACAAAATAATCATTCCATATTTCAAAATGGGGAAATTTTATAAATAGGTTGATTTTAAGTATTTATATCAACCAAAGTTTTAGTATATAACTATTTTGACAAAATAATTTTTAAACTCACCTTTTATACTTTCCAAGTTATTTTGTTCTCCTCCACTATCAACTGATAACATCACAGATGATGTCATTTTTTTTTAATTTCCTAATCTTATTTTGTCATTATCTTTTAATCTGTTCATTTTTTTGACACACCACTTTAGAGTTTTTTGTTCGACTCATTTTTATCTTTGAAAACACTATCCATTGTGATATATTTTTTTGATATATTTTTTTCAAATGTTTGATATATGGTAGGAATATGGTAGGAAGTAAAAAATAACAACTCTGTAAATATTACTATAGTTTCCTGATAGATAATTGATGAAAGGAGCAATATCCAGTAGTTAAACATGACAAGAACACTATCTGATAGGAGCATGGTAGGAAAATGAACTTGAAATCAAACAAAACAGAATCAGACAACATGGTAGAGACATGGTAGGAAGTAAAAAATGACAAATCTGGAAATATTATTGTAGTATTCTAATAGATAACTGATAAAAGGAGCACTATCCAGTAGTTAAACATGGCAAGAGCACTATCAAGTAGGAGCATGAACTTGAAAGTCAAACAAAACAAAAGTAGATAACAACATGGTAGGAACATGGTAGAGGCATGTTAAGAAGTAACAAATGACAACTCTAAAATATAATTATAGTTTCCTGTTAGATAATTGATGAAATGAGTACTATCTAGTAGTTAAACATGATAGGAGCACTGTTTGGTAGGAACATGGTAGGAAAATGAAATTGAAAATCAAACAAAACAGAAGTTGATAATAACATGGTAGGAACATGGTAAGGACAAGGTAGGAAGTAAAAGATGACAACTCTAGAAATATTACTGTAGTTTCCTGATAGATAATTAATGAAAGGTGCACTATCCAGTAGTTAAAACATGATTGGAGCACCAGCTAGTAGGAACTTGGTAGGAAAATAAACTTGAAAAGAAAACAACAGAAGCAGATAACAACATGGTAGGGACAAGGTAGGGAGTAAAAAATGACAACTCTAGAAATATTACTGTAGTTTCCTGATAGATAATTGACGAAAGGAGCACTATCCAGTAGTTAAAAAAGACAGGAGCACTATCTGGTAGGAACTTGGTAGGAAAATAATTTTGAAAATCAAACAAAATAGAATCAGATGACAACATGGTAGGAACATGGTACGGACATGGTACGAAGTAAAAAATGACAACTCTGGAAATATTACTGTAGTTTCCTGATAGATAACTGATGAAAGGAGCACTATCCAGTAGTTCAACATGATATGAGCACTATATGGTAAGGACATGGTAGGAAAATGAACTTGAAAATCAAACAAAGTAGAATCAGATAATAACAACATGGTAGGGGCATGGTAGGAAGTAAAAAATGATGACCTTGGAAATATTATTGTAGTTTCCTATAGATAACTAATGAAAGGATCACTATCCAATAGTTAAATATGACAGGAGCACTATCTAGTAGGAACATGGTAGGAAAATGAACTTGAAAATCAAACAAATCAGAATCAGATAACAACATGGTAGGGACATGGTAGGAAGTAAAAAATTGTAACTCTTGAAATATTATTGTAGTTTCATGATAGATAACTAATGAAAGGAGCAATATCTAGTAGTTAAACATAATAGGAGCACTAATTGGTAGGAACATGAACTTGAAAAACAAACAAAACAGAAGCAGATAACAACATGGTAGGAACATGGTATGGACATGGTAGAAAGTAAAAAATGACCTCCCTAGAAATATTACTGTAGTTTCGTGATAGATAACTGATGAAAGGAGAACAATCCAGTAGTTAAACATGACAGGAACACTATCTGGTAGGAAAATGTACTTGAAAATCAAATAAAATAGAAGTAGATAACAACATGGTAAGAACATAGTAGAGACATGGTAAAAAGTAAAAAATGACAACTCTGGAAATATTACTATAGTTTCTTGATAGATAATTGATGAAAGGAGCACTATACAATAATTAAACATGACATGATCACTATCTGGTAGGAACATTGTAGGAACATGAACTTGAAAATCAAACAAAACAAAAACAGATAACAACATGGTAGGAATATGGTAGGGACATGGTAGGAAGTAAAAATGACGACTCTAGAAACATTACTGTAGTTTCCTAATAGGTAACTGATGAAAGGAGCAATATCCAATAGTTAAACATGATAGGAGCACTATCTGGTAAGAACATGGTAGGAACATGAACTTGGAAATCAAACAAAACAGAAATAGATAACATGATAAGAACATGGTAGCTATCAATTTTCTAGCAAAATCGAATGGTTGGAAAAAAATTTCGAAAAAGTATATCACAGTGGATGACGTTTCGAAGATAAAAATGTGATGAACGAAAAACTCTAAAACGGCATGTAAAAAAATAACGGTTCAAGAAATAATGGTCAAATAAGATGAGAAAATTGAAAAAAGAAACATGACTTCATCTGTGACATCATCAGTTGATAATTAAATAACGAACGTACAAGGTAAAAAAGCATACTTGAAATGGTTATTGAATGCAAATGAATAAGTGAAAAGGTAAATTTGTAAATAATTTATTCAAATAGGATATTTATAACAATGTGCCTTTTAAAATTTCCATGAATTTATATTAAGAATATTTTGAACATCCTGCCTATTATTCTTAGTCATTTTAAGAAAACGCGAAAACTTGTCTAGTAATGTATTTTCACAATCTTGAACCCTTCCTAAAATCCTTTTCTTTTTGACAAAACTTAATTATATTATTTTTCAAACTTCCCCTATATTTTGCGATTTTTGAAATTTCTTGATTTTTCACGAAAAAACGTATTCCGCAAGTTTCCATGACTTTCCCGAATCAATTTTCAAAATTCTTTCCCACAAAATTTTATTGACTTTTAACAAAAATTTCTTCAAAACATAAAAAATACGAAAATACCCGATAACTTAAAAATCGTTGCTAAAGCCGCGGCAACAAGAGGTGGCCATGGTTTGCCCTCCAAACCCCCCATATTCACTTTTTCTTCAGCGATGTCCAATTCATCTCGAAAAACATAAAATAATTTTCCTCAAAATATTTCGATGGAAACATGAATGATTGACTCTAAAATCAATTAATCAATGCAAAATCAATTAATCACATTTTGTAATGATATTTTAATCTATGTTATCAAAACTGGATCAGACATTGAATTAATATGAATTTAGTGATGCATGATTTTATTGGTTGGACAGGGTTCAATCGCGGTTCAACCGTTATTTGATTTTTTAAAAAAATTAAATATATAAAAAATATACAATGTATAAATTATTATGGAAGAAAATCAAAATAATAAATGTTAATGATAGATTTTATGAAAAGAAATAGAAATAATTGATGCTATTAAAAAATATTGAAGATATTTTTAATAGCAGTGTAAATTTATAATACACTTAAAAACATAAATTATTTTTTTATAAAAGTACAAATAATATATAAGACAATAAATTTTATATATCTTTCTATATAAAAGCATGTTATCATAAATATTAATAGTATAAAAATCATTTCCATAAATTGAAAATATTAATGTAAATTTTTAATTGTCTCAAATATTTATTTAAATTTTATAAGAATAAAGTCAAATCTGCTAAAGTCAGAAATAATGTTATAAAAAAAATATTTATAAACTTCAAAATTATCCCTAGATTTATGCTTATTTTATAAGATCCGATTTTCATCTTTTCTCTGGTTCATTGCTTTTTTTTATTCGAACTGGTTATGTCTGGTTTTTAGTTGATCCACTATTTTTCTACAACCGGACTAGACTACTTGCCGGGTCCTGATTGAACTGGTTCAACCGGCCGATTCGATTTTAATAATATTGATTTGATACCAATATCAAGATTTTTTTTAGTTTTTCTCGAAAACACATTCGAATGTTTGTTCATCATCCTTTGTTCAAAATCCCGATATTTTAAGGCATGTATCATAGAAAATCTCTAATCAAAGTCACATTCTTATGCCAAAGTAATCTTAGGCTTATCTCAAAGCAAAGTTTAGTTCTCATGATGAAGTTATATTTTTCGAGAGATTATTAGACCGTTCAAAATTAAGATAAATTCTCCATTTATGGTTCTTCAAGTAATTCAAAAAGAATTCTTGAAAAATATATACATTCAAATCCTTGATTTGAATTGTAGTTGTTTTTCTGAAAATCCATATTCTTATCTGAATAGTAGCTGTTTCTCATCGATTTATCAAAAGTGTTGTCAGACTTTCAGTACAATCTAAACAACCATAGAAAAGGTATTTGAGGGTAAAAATCTATTTCATTTCGGTCTTTTATTTACATTTTAAGTATTTTCTTTTTATTTACATTTGTTAATATTGTTATTACGAAGATATTATGATAAAAAAATGATGACATCGTCATGCGATAATAATATTATCTTTTATTACAACAATAACATTATTCTAAAATAAATAATAATTATTATAATTAATGTACATCATTATTGTTAAAGGTGTTGCATATATCCTCTTTTTATTACTAACCTTGTTAAGCAAGTACGGGGGGAAGTCTCAACCAGGCAAAATGCTCAGGATTATGGTCTATAGACCTGATCTAAGTCAGCAGTTGGTTAGAAATTGGCAAGGCCTTGCCCAATGTAACAAACCATAGCCGTCATCTCTAAATCAAGGGCAACCTCCTAAGATCATACTTCTCAGCATAAGTTTGTGTTCACTTTAGACTAATCAATGACCAACTCTTCAAGAGAACCAATAACAAAATCTCACTTCGATGTTTAAATAAACAAGAAGTGCGACAACTTATGGAATAGGTCCACTCATGATCCCGCAGCTCACACAAGAATAGTTTAACCTTGGCTGGAAAAATTTAAAGACTCGGATACTTCTTGTTAACTCTCACATCCTATTGCATTAAATTAGCACGAAAGTGTCATGCAAGTCAAATTTACTGGAAAATTAACCATCTACACCTTTTAAGGAACGTCAGGTTCTTCCAACATTTTCAGCATGCGGTATTAATATGGATCAACAAAATCAAACCATCATCTGAAACTAGACAGAAGCAGAGTCTTACACTTATGTTACAATTAAGAAAATGACCAAAATTCATTGAGAAATACATATATCTTCACTAGATATGGAATGTCACAAAAGTATCAAAATGTAGAGGAAATACATTAAACACCAATACTCTTTGCCTTATCAGCTTTTCTAAGACATTGAAATAATGTTGTGATATAAATTAGAAAATGTCACATCTTAAATTCGCTACGAGTTTTCTAGTTTAAGGAAAATGTAGCGCAACTCCCTTGTAAATCTTCTAACTAGTTTGAATGATATATACTATTCTAAAAAGTTGGAAAACTTACAAGTATGCTCTATTCATAAAAACAGAAAGAAACATTCTTATTTACAAATAATCAAAAGCTAAATATAATAATAATTCCTGATTAGGCTAGATTATGTATTACTAAGTAAGAATCCAGATCAGTTTGGGATCCTTGGAATAAAATAAATTCCACCTTATCAAATAGTTACATTTTAATTTATATTAAACTTAAAATATAACTTCAAATTTTTTTCCATGACAAGAAAGTGTTTTCAGTTTTCAAGCTAGTTCTTAAACTTGTTATATTGTATCCATCATATAAAACAATTATTTCACCGGCTACATGTGGAGTGAGGTTATGTTAACATTGATACAAACAAAAATTACGAAGAAAAACAGTGTAACAAAAACTTGGTTACTATTTAAAAAAGAAAACACGGTTTCGCCAAAATGTCTCAATAAGGAATGAATAAAGTAAATTTTCGAAATTGCCTCAGCAAATCGTAAGTTGAATTGAAAATTAGCAAACCCCACGTCGACTCAGACAGACAGCCGGCAAATGTTTCTCTTTCCTTTTACTTGTTTCAAAACCATTGACTTTAATTACTTTTGTGTTTCGAAATTGCTCATCAACCCTTCTTGCCCTTCCACTCCAATTTTTTCCATCTTCTTCATTACAGCTGACAATACAAATCTTGAAACTTTCCAATTGGTCGGAATGAAGCTAAAGATAGCTAATTCACGGTCAATGCTATTAAGGGTCATTTTTGTATTGAGCTTTTTACATCTGGGGCTGTTTCAAGATGTTGGAGATTATAATGAAATTCACAATCCAACTGTTCTTCCTCTCCTCACTCAGATTGTTTATAGCAAGCTCTCTAATCTAACTATTGTTCTTAGCAAAGACATCAGTCACCGCTCCACATTCTGCGTTAAGGACCCGTAAGTTGTATTATTGAGAATAATGTATCAGTTTTATCTTGTTCTGAATTCTACATTTTTATTGTAAGGGTTCAATTAAATAGGGTCTACTTTGTTTCAGAGATGCTGATTGGAACCAAGCATTCAATTTTTCTTCCAATTTGGATTTCTTGTCAGATTGCATTCAAAAAACAGGAGGTATATTATATTTAATAGCTCATATACGGACATAACATTTTAGAGCCCTTGGTAAAGTGTTTGAAGCTTAATTTACTCTTGTGATTCCATTCAGCTGACAGCCACATAGCTAGTTTATAAGTCCTTGTGCAATGTTTTTTAGCTAAGACTGTGTTTGGTACGATAATTTGGAAGGAATTCAATCCAAATCCATTTTATACATAAAATAAAATGACTTGAAATCCTTCAAAATCAATGGGGTGTTTCTCCAAACTTATGACTTGTGAACTTATGACTTGTGATTTATAACTGAGAAGTGTTTTTTTAACTTTTAAGGAATTTAAAAATAAGTAGTTAAGTGTTTCTGTAAAACGATTTTTAAGTCATTAAAAGTGTTTCTCAAAATTGAATTTTAAGTGACTTTTAAGTTGTTGAATCTTGAAAAGACTATAAAGTATATGTTTTATAAAAATATTGAATATAATATAGGGGTAATATTGTAATTTGTTTGGTCAAGAAGTAGATTTGAAAAAAAGTTACTTTTAAAAAGTATGTGTTACCTACTTCTTACTTTTTACTTAAAATAACTTTTTTAAGTTGAAAAAAGTTTAGAGAAACACTAAACTAACTAACTTTTAATTTAAAATTCTACTTTTAAGCAAGTTTGACTAACTTCTAAGTTTAGAGAAACATCCTCTATATATCTTTCATCGTGTAGAGAGTTACACACTCGATTTAGGAGAAGAGTAAAGGCTAATTGGTTTTTCTGGCATTTAGCGAAATTTAAGATTTACTAGAATACCCCTCTTCATGTCAGCTAAAAGTAACAGTGTCAGTAAAAGAATTATTTTTTCTAATGTTAGAATCTTGGACCCCTCTTGAAAAAAAATTCCACGAGGACTCGATTGAAAAACGGTGAAATCATGTGACATGTTTTTTAAGTTTACCCTAATTTATATGTCCATACCACATTTTTCTTCCATTCCGTTTTTAACGCAAGGCACTTTTTTAACATGAGGCATTTTTTTGAATAAAAAAAAGTTCTCAATTCTTCACTTGTCTGTTGTGCAACAAAATTTAAAAGAATGAAAAAGACAATTTTTTTATGTTCCTCGGAAGCTTACTTAAAACTCGCACAGAACGCTCACTAAAAAAATCACTAGATGGAAAGTGGCATAGCAACGATAAAAAAATATAGAATGAAAATTGGTTGTAATTCAATTTATACATCTCTCAATATAAAGGTGGGAGGTTATGGATCCAGTATAACAAAAATCCTTATATATATGATGTCCGAAATACACTCTCAGGTGAGATTCAGATGTCCGGGGGTTTTCTCTTGCAAAACTATTCTTGGCCGGTTTCCGGCGTTAGCACTTCGACGGTCAAGTTAGTATCTCGAAATGCGGGAGTGATGTCCAAAATACACTCTCAGGTGAGATTCAAGTCTCCGAAGGTTCTCTCTTGCAAAACAGCCCTTGGCCGGAGTTCGGCGTTAGCACTTCGACGGTCAAGTTAGTATCCCGAAATGCGAGAGAAAACAAGAGACAAAGAGAATATATTAAACACATGATACTTGGATAGTGGAGTAGCTAAGGGTTTATATAGGGTTTTAGATGCTTACGTGGCAGGGCGGACCCCACTGATCCTGCTCCTTTATGGGTTTGTTGCCTGCCACTTGAGACGAGCAACCAATGAGAGAGCAGTCGTACGCCCTAGTGTGGCAGTGTCGTCCTCAGGTTTTGGGCCTGCCGGAACCTGAGGGAAAGTGCGCATACGTGGCCCTTTCTATTCCAAGTAAAGCACCTAACGGTTTTCTGAGGATTGTTGACGGAGGTTTGCATCACTTTGGCACGACCGATGGTCGTGCCAAGCTTCATGGGGCGGACCCCTGACAATGAAGAAAGGTTAAATGTTTACCTAGAGTTAGTCGTCGGGATGGAATAACTATTCATAGCTATCAAACGAAACCTATAACCCTTATAGATTTCTCCAATCTATTACTGTTGAAGAAGAGCCCTTGAAAATTTTATACATTGAGGAAAAGTCACCCAGAACTGTGAAATTAGTTCATCAGTAATTAAGAGTATTCAGGTTTTCTGTAAATGGTCTAATTTTTATTTACATCTAGATTAGTAACTATTTATTGATAACTTTGAACTTGACAATATAAGAGATGAATATCAACCAGCCATCTAAGCATCCCAGAAAGGTAAGATGAGATATACGAGTCTCCTGACATTATAAAATTCTATCAGATGCCAAATACGATTTAAAAAATGGATAATAAAACATGTGAATTTTATTTTGTTGTATTACAATTTGTATCCATCATGTTCATAAAAATAATTGCATCCCTTAAGTGACAAAAGTCTTAGAATTTGAAACTTTGAAATTGAAATTGGGATCTTAGAAATTACAATTCCAATTTCACGTTCAGTGGAGATTTTTCGTTTTAACAACAACGCGAAATTTTTTTTTATCCATTGAGAGTTTTATGTGTTGAGGCTGGGCCGCGTATATTGACTCTTACATGGGCCGAAGCCTGTACAAGTTTCTACTCACGGTCTTCACGACATCGTTTCACTCTAACACAGGGTTTAAGCGAAGTTTTCCCTCGCTTCAGTTGTTTCATGTGCCTGGTTCCGTCTGGTTCTCTCTTTAGCTCAGTAATGGCCTCGTTTTGTAGATCAGCTATAATGGCTAGCTCAAGGTCCGTAGCTGCTAGGTCCAGAACCTTCGCCCAAAATTCCATGCACGTACAATCCCTTCCCTCTCCTTTCTCAACCCGAGCTATCTCCAATGCTTCAAGGTAATGTCACACCGTCTCTAAATTTTCGATTCAATTCTCTTTCAAATCCTTGTCTGTGTATTCTAATATTGAAGGATGGCTAATTTTCCGAAGAAATGCTCGATTCTCAATGATTCTGCAAGTAATTTTTCTTTTGCTTGTATCAATTCTGCAGCTGTAGTTTGTTTATTGAGTTGATTTGCTACTTTTTTTAGGGTTTTATCTGTTTTAGGGAGCGCGGACTCATTGTGGCCTTTCCAAAGTGCCACAGCTAATGCTCGGCTCACATCCTGCATTGCTGTCGATACTACTTGCTGGATCTCGCTTTCACAAGGTAATTATCCAAAACCTGAGGTTTTCATCTTCTTTTCTGTATTCGCTTTCTTTGTGTGATTACTAGCATATCTGTTTATGTGCACTAGGTATAGAGGACATAATTGTTCATTTTTTGATTTATCATCGTCAAATGAGTTCCAGAATCTAATTTTGGCATTAGAGTTGTTATCCTGCCGTTTGCATCGAAGTTTGAGTTCTTAGTAAAACAGGATTGACTAGTTAATAAGAATGATAATAGGTTTATCCCCTTGGAAATGAAATTGATGTGCAAAATCTATGTGAACGTAACAAGAAAATGAAAATAATTACCTTATTCTGCTGGAACCAATCTTAATTTCTTGAAATTCTTTTGGTACATACATTTAGATAATCTTATTCGGGAGCTTAGTCAGGGCTCCTCATTTCTCCATGCAAAATGGCCTACTTAAGCATATATTGATTTTTGTCATGCAATTATTGATTGATTTGCTTTCAATCATCCTTCAATGACAGTCACCTCTGACTTTTAATTTTTATATCATGCAATAGGACTTGCAACACCATTGTGACAGCCTGCTGGACATTTGTTGGATGTTTAAGGAAAACAAACCTTTTTGAGTCTTGTTTTCAGTTCCTTATTTTGTAACATGGAGCATGTTCAAGCTTCTTTGATCAAATATTCCTTATACTTGTTGCTAGTGGAATTCTGGTTTCTCGGAACTATAATGCTTTTCTTAGTTTTCACTGTTTGGTGGGTTTCCAAACTGTCTCCAACTACAGTAGTGTGATTTTTCTATTTATAGCCTTTATAGCCTAGATGTTAGCTGGTAAACTTAGATTCATGACTGTTGGTTAATAGGGGATTACATAAATGAATCTAAAGTTCTGAAACACTTTCAGATTGAAACTTATTTGGCGGTTCTACCAAATTTTTCAATCGGATAAAATCAGAATTTCAACAAGAACTTAGAATGCGAATTTGTTCTCAAAAAATGAACCGTGTGCGTTTATTGCCCAATGCCAGGTTTTTTTATAGCAGAAAAATTATCCGAAAATACATAACTTCTCGGGAAAATGACAGGTTTTTGGTCCAAAAAAACATGACTTTTCGGAATTATAACAGAAAAATGGGACGCTGCCCCTTGACCCCGGCCTGGGGCGCTGCCCCTTGGACCCTGTCAGGGGCTGCCACCCCCGGACCCTGGTATCGTAATAGAACCCGAACAAGTGTGCACTCTGCACTCTCCAGACTTGTTCGATGAAATATTACGATTGCATTGGTCAACTAATCGATCCAATTACACTAAAATACTAACAATGACCATAAGCTATCATTCAACAATGGATTGTCAGGCATCTTAGTTATGGTCAATCTATAATTCGTTAGCTTAAGATAGCAGATATGTGTTATCAGAATAATCAATAATAGAACTTGAAATCCTAAAATTTTATAAATGAAGGTTCCAAAGTTTAGAGTTAGGTTTTAAAAACTAAGAGTGACCCTTGTTGAAGAATGGAATCTTTGGATGGAGCATTAAGTGAGGAAGTCTCATTCTCGAGTGCATCTTTATCAAGACAAATACTTTGTGGAATTGATTCTGAAATGAAGGAACTAAGTTGTGCATTTATCATTTCTTGAACTCAAATTTGTTTCTTTATTTTTAAAGTTTAGCCGGTTGGCAAAGTGAGTAGATGCTTGAAAACGTTCTGTTCATCTTAGAAATAAACTTCTATATAGTGCTTCACTGCATCGTATGACTTTGTAGGTATCAAACCATAAATTCTTGTTGGAACAGTAATCTAAAAGCTGGAATTTCTTGAATCTGGATGAAATATGGGAGTTGATAGCGATGTCAACTAGGGTTTTGTGCATATTGTTGGCTCGAATACTGAGTTTCCTATGGTCCAGCTCTGAACTTGCCTATCTAACCTGCAATCTTTTGTGTCCCACTTTCCTCTGTCAACATTTTTCTAACTTGGCCAAATGAATTAGAAAATAATTAGAATTAGAATTTCTCCCGGTGACTGATTTTCATTGTCATTTCATTTTCCTAGATTTTGCGGTTCCTCGGTGACAAGCATTTGGTTCATTTCAAAACAAATCTGGGTTGCTTTGCTGTTCTTCCACCGCTGTAAAATTTCACTATTGTTATTTTCTTCAATGTCATCTTTCAGTTGGGATTATTTAAGTATCAGATATTGTGAGCTTTTTTTCTCTTTTGATGTCATCTTTCTTTTTGCTCTTCTTTTTTTGGTGGGTTTGAATCTAAATAGGCAAGCAAAAAATTTGATGACATATTTCCGTTGGCAAATTTATATGCCTCCTCTGGGCCAAACAGATCATGGTACTTTTAGCTATACAAACTCATGATATGCATTGAGGACTGTGCTATAGCAGCAAGTTACATAAATAGAAATCATTATCAGATTAAAATCAACTTATTTGTTTCTGCTGATACCTCTCAACAAATTATGGGTCCATTATGGGTTCAGTGCCACTTTATTTACATAATTTCTAGAGAAAGTTGTGTTTATGCTTTAGCAAACATTGATGGAAGCATGCCAGCTTATCCAATGCACGGCCATTTCATTTTCTTTGATTTTCAATTTAAACTAAGGTGGTTGCCTTTTTTGTTGTCATGATAGATATTGTTAACTAATAGAGCCTGATTATAAAATGGCTAGATGGAAACATTTCTTTTTTTAACATTAATTATTTTGAGCTAGTATGTGGTTGTATAAGCCTGCAGACTGTTAAATCATAAATATTAACCTATTTAATAAATATTGGTGAAACATTGTCAAATTTCGATTGGCCATTGTCAAATTTCGATTGGCCCTTCATTTAAACGTGTCTAGGTATAGAGGAAAGAATACATGTGTGATATTAAGTAGGGGTGTTTTGTTAGAGTGACATCATGATTTTGTTTGCTTAACTAGAGAAAATTGTTTTTTATACAACTAAAAAATAGCTGGTATATATGAGTTATTAGTTTGTTATTTATATCTCGTGTACCTTTTTGTTATGCATATGCCAAATTGATACTCATATTCGAGAATTTTTTTTATCTGTTCTTTTTCTTTCTGAAAATGTTATATACTATTTCCATATTTTTGTGGACAACTAAATAGATGATAAATGATAAAGCTGGAGAGATATGAGCAAATAATAGTTGCAGGATAAAAAAAGTGGCTAAACTTGTATGAATAATCAAAGAATGAAAGACCAATTTGGCTCACATAGAGATAGAAAGAAGAATTGAGAAAGAAAGAAAGAAGAATTAAGATGGAGAAATAAGAATAAAAGGAAAGGAAAGACATTTCGATATCAACTTCAAATTGATTAATATGGATTATAATCATCTACTTATATACTCTTAACACTCTAAATAACTATTTGATGATTGCACTAAGCCTTGCGCTAAGCTCCTTTAACAACTATGCATAGTAGGCCCCAAATTAAGTTTGAGTTTCGTATTTTTTTTCATGCTTTAACTAGATGGGGGCTGCATACTTTGCTTCAACTGTACTGAATTGCAAATTCTTGCATCAAGTTTTAGTTTGTGTTTATTTAGTTCTCATGAATGAACTCTCTGTTATTCATCTTCTTTCTTAAAAAAAAGTTCTGGTATTTTTTATTGTTATCAAGGTTCGAGAATATTTAAATATAATATGTAAGAGTGTATTACTGTATTTGCTTCGCCCCTTAATATATAAAGGGTGTTGCTATACATCGCCCGGTATTACTTCGCGCCGCCCGTATTTTTTACAAATACGGACAAGAAAGGACAACTAATATACGTAGGCGGACAAAATTTCCGCCTACGCTACATCACGGGCGGACGTGAAATCCGCCAATATATCATCATCGGCGGACCCGGTGTCCGGCCATTTACGGTATAGGCGGATACCGAGTCCGCCAACATGCCTTCATGGGCGGAATTTCTTTCCGCCATGATGGAGACATTGGCGGACACGGTATCTGCCCGTGCCGCTGATAGGCGGATATCATGTCCGCCTATAATGAAACATAGGCGGATATCATGTCCGCCCATATGGCTTGTTAGGCGGACTGGATATCCGCCTATTTGCAGGTATTGGCGGATATCATGTCCGCCTAAATTAAAAAAACCG
>CATIWQ010215611.1:0-19813 GCA_949673415.1 Euphorbia schlechtendalii
ATCAACGGATACTCTAATCTAAATATAGCACAATATATATAATAGAAAAGATTAATGCCTTTAAAATGTAACACAAAAAAATGTAACTTGTTTATTACATATCAATAACACATGTCTAGAACTAGGGCACACCTAACATAAACCATACCAAAACTCTACTACCAATATTTGCTCTAAGCAGTTTTATACTTTTCTTGCTCGTGTCTTTATGCTTCAGCTGTGTAATTTTGGAAATTTTTATAAATCCATCAAAGCTGAATCACACCTGAAATTCTCATATTACTATATTAGACTCTAACAGATGGATAAAGCAAGGGAAAAAAAAATTTGACAACAAATTTATAGTTCGGTGAGATTTGACCATTAATTTTTTTTAGTTCTTAAAAAACATATCACCATGAATATTGAATTTGTTTGAAAGGTACCCTTTATTTCATAATAAATATTGCAATTAGATGTCACTTACTGTGAAATTTCAGTTTAAGGCAGAAGTTTCAACCTTGCAGGACCAAATAAAAAAATCAAAGCTAAAGCAATGTGTTCTTCAAACATTATCATTTTGTCAATTAAACTATAAATTTTAACCAAATTCAAAGTTTGCAGCAAGATCTCACTGAAACAAAAAATAGGGAGTGTTGTATGTCGAATTTTTTTCCAAGTAGATGGACAAAATGTTGTAAATATATATATTTACCTGAGCATTTTCCGTCTTAAGTTTCTCCAGTTCCTCTTGGGCACACACAAGCCTGAACATTTAAAAAAAAGTGATATATTAGAGAATTGACTGAACATTTGATGGAACTGTATGCATATACAACAAATCTATACCTCCACTGCATTTCGGTTATTTCATTAAGCATCCCTTTTTCCCTTTCGTTAGACGTTTCTAGCTGCGAAAAATCACATGAGATATCTAACTTAAATGGTTTAACTTCAACCTGGTTAAAAGCAATTGCATGCAAGATGGAAATCATAAGAAACTCAAAATGATATTGATTCAAACCAAAAGATAATGCACATTTTAAATACAAATAAACATTAAGATGCAAGATCAAGTGTTTAGACTAGGGATATATGATTGTTCCCCATGTTAATATCACATTCTCTGTTTTTATTAGCACGAGGCAACTATATGTTGAATTTGACTTTGAATATGTAATTATTTTAGATTTTATTGTATATTTAGAAAATAATTTGTTGAGATAAGAAGATTTGATTTAAGTTGACAGGATTAGATTTAGAATTTGAATTAATATTTTGTTTGTTATCTTTGTAAGCCTATAAATAGGCATCCATTTCCATAATAAAGTCGTGCTCATAAGTGCCGTATGTTTATGTGTTCCAGGGTACTGCATTTGTAGTATTGCTTTACTATATTTCTTTTGTTTATGTTCATTTCATATCCATGAAAAAGCCAACACTATAACCTATCTCTCTCTAAAGAATGATAATGTGCTCTTTCTCAATAATGATTTAATACTCAATTCCATTTTAGAAAGTTAATTTTTCTTACAGAAATTTCCAGTGTAATAGCATTTTGGGTAAAATTCTGCAAAGGCAAATGAAGTGCTAATGTAACATACCAAAGATCTCTCCGTGCAACATAATTGTGCATGTGTATTTCCTCCATCAACGCCACAGTTGGCTGGAATGACAAACATAAAAAATTAAGACAACAACTCCAGGTTGTATTACAAAAGAGAAAAAAAACCAGAAAGAAAAAGAAAAAATAAATTTAACTGTACTTGAAGTGTCACAGAGTTGCCGCATTAGATTGAGGATATTATCCTGTTTAAAGAAAGAAGACCGAGTAGCAGCACAGAAACATCAACAACAGAGAAAAATCAATTAGGAAATACAGAGAGTAATTCCTAAAAAACTACATTGCATGAAATTTACCCTTTGAACAATATTTGTGTGCAGAAGGGAATTCAACTGTGTATATAGAGAAAGAGCATTAAGAATCGATGGAGAAATATCAGGTGATGGTGATAAACAAAGTCCAGGAGATTGTTGAAGCACCTACACAACCAAAGCATAGTCATAAGCAAACAAAAACTTAATAAAGAATAGAATTAAATGTTTGTTTCAAGCATGTTTATGTTACATACAAGCTTATCCCAAGAAAATGACAAAATTTTGGGGAACTATTTGTCAAAGTAGCATGCTGCAAAAGCTGATGCCAAAAGAAAAAGTGTTTCTCATTTACTTAAGCTTAGAAACAAGAAGTACTAAAAGAAATAAGCTATTCTAACCTTCTAGGTTACGAAAATTGGTGCTCGTACAAAGGCTTCCAAATTTTAACTAATGAACAGAAAATGCGATTTAGATGAAAAGCAATCTTAGAAAACACACAGTCACAAATATGCCGATCCATGAACTACAAACCTGCAAACTAAGACTCTTTTGCAGAACAGGAGGTGAATGCACCTGAAAAGTAAGGTAAGTTACATCCTGTCTAAATAAAAGATTGAAGGCTAGAGTCCTCCAAGTCACCTTTTCTAAACCAACAACATTCTCTGAAGTAACTTTGAAACGGCCTCTTTGCTGAACTATCGGGGATTTTGCTTTTTCATCATCGTCATTGTTTGATGCTGCAATTATATGGGAATTGGAGAATTGCCTTGCCAGGGTTAAAAAGTCAAGTGATCGATGGAGTTCACTGAATATCTCAGACTTGCATATTAAAAGAAAACATAAACACAGTTCAGGTACTCACTGGATAATTTCGGTGTTCTAGGGTGAATTTCCGAAAGTACATCATCATCTTCTGGACTTGCATTATTTTGTGATTGGTTCAGAACCTTATCACTGTAGCCCCAAAATCTTGATAATTAAAAGTTAAGGAACATAAAGAATATTGATATAGTAGATATTATGGAAGTAAGATGACAATTTAACAATAACAATGATAATAATAATAATAATAATAATATACAAAAATATTTAACATGAGCAGGTTAAGAATCACAATCAGGTTTAAGTAGCATAAGATAAAAGTACTAGAATCACTTGGGTTAGTCATTTTGGGTCAAGAGTTCCCACATAAAGGATCATGTGAGACTAAACTAATGTACCAGCATTATGATTCTAATTTAGATTTTTTATACATTCTTCACTAGACAGCGGATAGAACAAGTAAAAGAGTACTTCTAACTTAGAGATTTCTATAGCAATCTTTTCAACCTATATGGATTATAAAGGAATAAGCCAAAACTCATCATGCAAGTATATTTCCCTAAGAAGTCATGTAAAATCAATCGGCAGATTGGATTTCTGTTCTTATGCATCTAGTTCAATCAACATTTACACAAAAGCACAAATTATCAATGTGATTCATTCTGCTTGTACTAATCTGTGTCTGAAATCCTAAAAAAAACAACTTTACATATGAGTTTCTTATCCTATTTATAATTCTTCATTTTTTTTTCTTGAAAAAGGTTCTGATGGAACATTTATATTAGCATCGGATGATCTAACTCTAACTACAAAATTCAAGCGAAAAAAGAAATGATCATTTTAGGACGATCATTAACCGCCATTGTTATATGTTGATGTCCTATCTATTCCAACATACATTCTTAGATGCACTAATGTAGTAAATACTAAACAACCAGGGACTCAATTAGGCAGAAACCATTACATAATTAAACACCTGTGTAGCAATGACAAGTACTCTATATAATCAATTCAAGTAGCTCTCAACATATTACATGCTGAGTTTTTTTAAAAAATTATTATTTAAGATTCAATGTCAAACCTTTCCTCTTTGTTAGAAGAAACTGCATTATCTGATAAATTAGAGACATCTAATTGACCTCCCATTTTCTGATGACAACCAATCGAATCCAATTGTTTTCCATTTATCTCAAAATTAGGCTTTTCAGTTGCATTGTAATCCAAACAAAAATCAGGGCAGGGTGAAGGATTATTGTATGAACTTAGGTGTTCGCAGCTTGGACTCACAAGACATAAGTCATCATCAGACTTTTCGCCTCTGATTCTGGAAAGCAAAATGTGATGGTGCTAAGTCAATGCAATAAAAAGCAATTCCCGTAACCAAGTGATTAAAAACGAAAAGAGACAATTTTCATCTTAAACTTGATCCATTGTTTTTTTTTCTTCTCAGTCCAGTTTCTGACACTTCCCATGATGAAACAACAATAAAACTAAAGAATTTAAGTATGCTCCGAACATACTTAGCCATATTTGCAATCGAGTTAATCATTTGAAGAGGAGCTGGTCTGTTTTGCATCATACCATCACCATTCTGTTGAATTAATGACCAGAAGGAAGCCCATTAAATGAAATAAATATTGTTCAAATATATCATCAGATTGGAAAACAGACTGCCAAAATACCATTTCTGGAACTTGTCCCAGCGACTGAGACTCTATTTGCTTCTCAGGGGTATCAAGCGTACACAATGAACTCGAGCTTCCTCCCAAATTAATTTCAGATGTAGAATCCTCAACATCTTGAATCTTATTGCAAAAATATTAAAACAGAATAAATATACTCATCATTTCAAGTCAACAGTTTAACAGGGTAAAGAAAAAAAGATATTTTACAAACCAGAGAAGCCTGAGCTTTCATGTCATCAAGATTGAAATTCCAACTACTAATCCCTCGATGGTATTCATTCTTCGTATGTTCAATAAGAAAATATTAAACTTGAGAACATAGAAAGGATAAAACAGTAACAAGCAATACAATAAGATGAAAGGCAATTCTGATGGACTTGAACAACATTCCACTTGGAAGTATATATAAGGTTATCCAAAAGAAACTAACTAAAATGGTGTTTTCACAATAAACATAACCCGAGAGTGCAGATGTAATAACCAAAAAACAAATAAACCATTCAAAATATAATTTTCAATAAACTTTTGATGTAATCATGAATAATACTAAAAGTGCACAAAGATTAGGAGTTGCTATTACTTATTTGACAGAAGACCCAATTTACAAATAAAATCACGTGCTGATCTAAAACTTAAGATGGCCTTCTCATTTTCATGTTGTAGGTGTCACAACTCGCAATTGTCTTGTAAATAGCTATATTACATTTGCATTTCATCTTTTAACATAAATTATTGCTTGAGATAGAGAAATCACTCAAGGTAGGAAAAAGGAAGAAAAAACTCTCTATACTTTATATTTTACAGATAAAAAAATGTTAAATACAAAAAAGAACAAAATATAACCATTTTAGTGAAAAATAAAATAAGATTGTGTTCATTATACACCCAACTTAAGGAGAAAAGGAATAAAATGGAACAATTCTATTTTTCATTGAGTAGCATGAGTGAAAATTTCAAACCAGCGATAATTCCTCCTTTTGTCCATCCGGCATCTTCTTTTGTGCAAGCATGTCTTCTTCCTTTCTCTATACTCCAAAATGAGAAAGTAAATATGTTTGCAATACAAATTAAAATAGCAAATAATGAGAAGAAATTATTTTTTAATGTCTGCATAATTATCTCAGCTACCTTCAATTCCTCTATGCGATCACCAAGTGCAGGCAAGCCTTCCAACAGTGTCCTTAAAATGTAATCATTTGATCTTGCTTGTTTAATAAAGGAGTGCTTTAACAACTTCTTTGCTGAAGGCCTTTTTGAAGGATCTTTCACCAAGCAGCTAGCTATCTTTTGCTTAAAAGACTCAAAAGGGCAAGGAATTGACCACATCAGTACCAAAGACACTCCAATAGCACCTTAGAGAACTTTTTGTCCCTTTCATAGTCCAAGCTAGGGGGTGCATTTTGCAAAGTCATAAGCAACACCTTAAAGAAAAAATTTGCTTCAGATTGTAACAAGAACAAAAAAAAATTGCAGAAGTTGCTCTAGCATATTACTTAAAGGTGCACCTCATGAAGGAAATGTGACACAGCGCCTCGCCAAATGTCAAGGTGAGATTGTGTACCATTAGAGCGCGCACTCTGTGCCTAGGTGAACTTATGGGGATTTTCTTAAGGGTTTTTTTATGTTGCACTAAATTAAAGGGTCCATGGAATTTTTCCACGATTAATATTTTTTCCTAATTCTTTTTTCTTGATGAAAATAGTGAGAATCGGGAATAGGCTGAATTGAGTTATTATGATAGTGCCAAGACTTTCAGATTTTCATCTTCTAGTTTAGAAATTTATGTATTGGGTATCATATCTTAGAAGACTAGTAGTTAACTTAAAATTCAATTAGATTTCTGAGCAAGTATTTTACAACTGTCTGCTCAAGAATTTGGTAATATTTGTTTACCTTATAGTTCGACCTTTTTTTAACAATTGTTGCATTTTGAAGTCTTTCTGCATATTTCTTATGTGTATGGTATACCTCAGGTGCCTTTAATAACTATGTGCAATAGTATCCAAATCCAAACATAATATAACTGTTTAAAAAAACCTTCATTGGAGGATATTTTGAGAAAGGAGCATGCCCATGAGCAAGTTCCAGACCTGTTATCCCAAAGGACCACATATCAGCCCTACAAGAAAATTTCCAAACAGATCCAGAACATTTTAGCAAACCAATACGAGATAGAGAAACTATAGATAACACCCAAAAAATTAAAATGTGAAAAAGTAAACTAACTTGAAGTCATATCCATGCAACTGCTCCATGACCTCAGGAGCCACCCTGAAAAACAAAAAATAAATGAACACTCCAGTTGAAATAATGTTAAGGTTATGGTACTCTATGATGCAACTTTTAAGAACTTAAGATTTATCTGTATCAAGTCTAAATACCTAGTTGGCATGTTTAACAGTTTTTATCAACAAAAAGATTTCACTAATTGCATATCACAACAAAGAGACCTTGAAGACAGATGCCAATAGATTGAGAAACTAAGATTTTTCGCAAATGGTAAAGATTTCAAGAAATTTTCTTATATTTTCTGCACAAGATAAAAGTGGAGATACAGGATTGATTTTTCCTAGGAAAATAAGCATGAGAGACAGCATTACAGACTTCTACTAAATCATGGTAAAAAGGGAAACTCTCGAAAAGATTATGATTTTAAATGACTAAAGGGGTAAATTAGACTCTTTAAATTAGGATGTGAATAATTTACTTCAGTATCTCTTGCTCATGCTATTTTGTAAGATAAGTAGAATCTGATCACATCTCTTTTATCATTCTCCTACACAATGCATTAAACTAAATTTACTTCAAAAATATTTATGGTTTCTTCTCAGTGACATTGCAAAAGCAACCTACTTCCATTCTTATTGCTTTATGTTTGCAGTTGTTACAATAGATAGCCCCGAACTATAATAGAGCAACATACTATCTAAGAGACTGTAGATGCAAGTAAGATGCAGCTTACGAAAGATAAACAGATAAAATAATAAAAAAAAACCTGCAACTTCATAACAAAAAGGGTTCCCTAGTATCATACCAACAAGGGGTTCCTACAAATGTATTCCTCATACGCTGCCTATCACCCTTATCATAAAGGCATGCAGAGATGCCAAAATCGCCTAACTTGACAGCACCACATGCATCAAGGAGAATGTTTCCTGCCTTTGAAAACCAAAAATTGACCAAAATATATAAATTTCTTGCAAGGATATAACAGTCATTAACCCATAAATATAATGAGATTCATGCAATTGGAAAGACAATATTTAGGTTTCCAGATAATACTAAGCCAACCTTTGGTCCGGTAGAATAACTAATTAGCATAGAATATTTCCCAAATTAATAATTAGTTTGTATGATAGTTTAGCTTAGTTCCAATCGTAATATCCACTCTTCGGAATTTATTCCAATTAGCTTAAAAGTGATTTTAGCTAGATGAGGAAAATGATTTATAAATAACATCACCTCCTTTCACCCCTATAAATTTAAATTCAGCACACCTCTCTCCAACAAATGATTCATCGAAAGTATAATATTTCAAATGAATTTAGTTACTTGTGGATCATTAGCATCAGCAACTCACCTTAACATCTCGATGTATGTGTCCATGGTGATGAAGATAATCTAAGCCCTTCAATACCTCACGGAGTATTGTTGCTATCACCATCTCCTCAAATCCATCAGGATAAGCAGCCTTCAATACGTGAAGACAAGAACCCCCAGCCATGAATGGCATAACAACCCAAAGATTATGATCAGAAACGAAGGAGCAGTGTGATTTGAGAACATTTGGATGGTCAGCCAAGATCATTGTTTGTACTTCGCGAGAAATGTTACCCTGTGACCAGCATAATTTTGAAAAGAAAAATGAGCATCAGAAACAACAACTGCGAATTCCAGGATAAACAAATTTAAAAAACAAAAATGTGAAGACAATAGAAAGAATATACCAGATACATAAATATTTTCTTAAAATATCAAATGAATTGCAATTTAGATCCAAGACTATGTAACACACTAACACTTACTAACAGACAGAATCAATTTATTACAAAATATATGCATAAAGGAAAATACTGATTAAAATATTTAAAATCTGAAACCCCATCTCTCCAGTCAATGGTTTCATGTATTGATTGGCATTAATGTGCAATAGAGTTCAAACTTGAAATGCATAATTGTTTCATAATTCCATAAATTTGGATTGTCTGGTAGCCCTTCTATCAGACAATGCAAGATGTTATTTTCAAGTTAGCAATTTTAGCCATTCCGCAAAATTTGGTAGATCTGTTTCTAAAAAAGCTTGCAAGTAGCGAACTCTGCTAACACACAAGTTCACTAAGCTTTCGTCGTACTACTAAAATACTTCTCATCATTACACTATTTAGTACTATCCAAATCACCTAGAAGCACAGCGGTGTATACTTTTACTTTTGCACAATGGAGCACTCAAAAATAAAAAGAGAGAGAAAGCATATATCAAACCAATTACTATTTATTTAGTCGAAAAGTATAAATATCTATCTGTACAATGCTAGCACCCTCAATCTCCCAGTCCTCATAGTTTAAATCTATTTCCTCCATTTTCAGTACAATATCAATAGTTTATACCTTCATGAAACTAACAACTGAAACTTTTCAAAAGTCGCAATGCAAATAGGTGATTCAAAGACAGAGAACCGAACCAAATAATTGAAGAATCTAAAAAGTAAATGGATTTACCAGATCAATGTCGTCGCGTTCAAAGTCAAGAATCTTAACAGCAACAATCTCTGAAAACGGAATACAGAGAGCCCGATTAACAGCAACAATCTTACCAGATCAATGTCGTCGCCATGACCAACTTCTTCGTAGAGATCATAAAACTCCGCCCCAATCGGATATTTTTTCTTCTCCATTGTCCACTACAAATCATAAAATTCGCCCTACAAAAACCTCCAGCCCAAAAACGCCAAGCGAATCTCAAACTCGAGGAAATTCGTCAGCTGATAATCACATATATCGAATTAAAAAGCGAACTGATAAGCAAAAAAGGGAAATCACATGAAGCTAAAACTATAGGAAAAGAGAAAGCAATGACAAGGGAGAGAATGATGTTACCGTTGGTGTAGGTGGTACTACAATGACCATTGACTGAAATGGACAAAAAAAAGGTAAATGGACAAAAAAAAAGGTAATTGCGATGATATGTAAAATGGAAGGAATCACATGAAGCGAGGAGAGGCGAAGTGATGGGAAGGAAGACGGCGGTGTTCCCCGTGAATTGTAAGTGAAAACCAAGATATCGGATTGCCGCTCAAGCTTTGCGCCATTTGTATGATGCATCATTGAATTATTTTCTTTTTTTATTAAGTAAATATGTAATTATACGTATCTATGGATCCCTCCAGCCACCTTTCCGTTGCATAATTGCCTTTCACTTGTATTCGTTTTACGTTTGGTTGTACTTTTTTAAATTATTTTTCTAAAATTCTTAGAGCATGTATGTTTAGTTTTAAAAAATTATTTTCATTTTTTATTTTTAATTTTCTTTTCATTTTCCAATTTTTCCTGTTTTTCATTTTCCAAATAGAAAATTAAAAAATAGAAAACACTCTCATATTTATTTAGTTTTCTAATTTCTATTTTTTACATTTTTTAAAAAATCATTAATATATTTGAATTTTATCGTTAAAAATATTAAAAATGATAAAAAAATTTTTACAAATTAAATTAGAAACAACAAATATAAATTATAAATTAATGTTAAAAATCTTTTAGTTCATTAATAAATTTGAGTTAATTGATGTATAACTTGATATATACTTAAAATTGACAATTTTAGAGTATTAAATTAAATTTTAAAAATTTTTTTATTAGAAATAAGGTGGCATTTTTACCAATTTTGTTGTTTGTGAGATTCGAACCCAAAATCTCACATTTCTTAAATTCTTTAATGGTGATAGCCACTCTACCAAAGTCTAATTTAGTTACCTTTTATTTAAATTTTAAAAATAGAAAACATGTTATGTATAATTTTTATTTTTTTAATTTTATTAAATAATAAATTTAGACTTTATTAGTTCAAAATCATAAACGATTAATTAAAAATATATAAATTAGATTTATTAAGTAAAAAATATGCAATAAAAAATTATGAAGTAAATAGCAAAAATAACAAAATTAATAAAATAAAATTATACAAATATTTAAGATGTGTTAATAAAATTTGGCAATCTAGCCTATTTCCTTCTTTTAACCCTCTTTCAATTAAAAAAACTAAAAAAATATCAATAAAAAATTCATTTGTTAGTTATTAACAAGTAATTATACAACTATGTATATTACTATAAAATATATTAAATTATAAAGTTTTGTACTGGTTAAATAATATTGTGTTTATTCAGTTTGGAAAATTTCAGAAAACATCAAAAAGGTGTTTTCAGTTGCAAGGCATAAAATGGAAAAATCAAAAAATTATTTTCGAGTTTTCTAAATTAAAAAATGTTGCAACTAAATAGCAGTTTCTATTTTTTAATTTTCCTAGAAAATTTTTCTGGAAAACTATTTTATTTTTCCACAACTAAACAGACCCTAATTAAATAGTATGAATGACTAAAATATATTATTTAAATCCAAAATATGTAGTTATATAAAAAGTTTATGAGAGCAATTTATTGAGATAGCAGCTTGAAAAGTAATACCAAACAAACCCTTATTTCTGTTTGATCAAATGTATCATCTACTCTTATTTATCTTTTTTCTTTCATTTGACTGAATTTGAAAAAATATCTTTACAACTCTCAAAATTTTTAAAGTGAATCCGATTATCTTCTGAACGTTGTCAATTTCTTCTGAACGTTGTCAATTTCTAATGCGTGCCTTGATTAAATCAGAAAGATTAAATCAATTAAAAGTTTATGCATGGCTTGCAAAGTAAACTAGCTTATTTTGCCAAACTAAGTGAGGTGAGTTATGATATTTAAAACATGAAACCTTTAAACATCATTTAATCAATAAACCAAATCACAAATAGCAATATTAAGTTACTAGTATCTAATACATTAGTTACATGCATACTTGCATAATAAAAATTACGATAAAACTTTGGCATAATTCTTAATAACTTGATTTTTGTTAACATTTTGGTCGAAATTCACCAAATCAAATCGTAACAAAAATATATATAGTATATGAATGTTAGATAATTAATTTTCCGGTTTCAAATATAAATAAATAAAAACTTCATAGCAATCTCATTCTGGTTTTGGTAGTTGAAAGACGTGCATGTGCATGTAAACGATTATCATATAGAGATGTGTTTGTCAGTATGTGTATTGTCCTGCATATAAACTATTTTAAAAATAAACCTGATTTTAGTTTTTTTTTTCCAAATTAAAGGTTAAAATATCACGACTCACCAGTCACCACATATATCAAACAAATAACGTTCTCAAAATTACATTTTCAAGGATCAGGTCTCGCAGTGAAATGTAAATGAAACACTACCAGCATTAACGATTACAACAAATCCATCTGTAACATTAATTTTTTAAAAAAATATAAGCAAAAAAATAAAATAAAAGAGTCGGTTAAAATGCTGAGCTCAATCCTCAAAATCTGCACCATGTTCCAATAGGTAGTTAGCTGCCAATTCCTCATTGCGGTCACAAGCCAAAAAAGCCTCAATCACACTTGCTCTATCAAATCCCATTGCCTGAAGCTATTAAAACAAAACAACAACACTAATTATAAGATTCGAAAAGAAAAATATATTGAGCGAAGAATAAGTAACAATAAATGTCAGCATATATTACCCGGTCAAGCGCCTCCTGTTCATCAGGGGTGACATGGACCGAGTGAATCTCTTCTGCATCATCGCCCTGATCGAATAAATCACTGAAAAGAAGTAACAGTTTGTATCGGTCATTTCGCATTGTCCAAGTAACAAATAGCAGTATATAATAGCTCTCATCTCACCCTTCAGAACCATCAAGAGGCTCGTTTAATAAATGAAGGAATTCTGTTTGATGTTCTTGAATCATTCTTAGTAAATTTGGATTTTGTTTTCCCAGCTCCTGAAGCATAGGCTGTACTCAAAGCAGCAAAAAAAAAAAAGAATTTACACGATGGCCATGACAAAAAAAAATAGCAAGCATACATACATACTAACCTGTAAAATTTGAGGATTTGCTTGGACCATCGAACGCAGCGTTTGGAACTACAAGTTGGGAAGAAAAAAGGGTTCAAGATTTAAGAAAGAAAACCATACAGTCCAGATACAACTTCAATATTCTAGCAACTTATCGATACTATACAAAATTCTGTAGTTTAAAACTTTGACTTCTCAACCAGAAAACAGAAAACCGTTCATCTAGCATAAGTTCAGTTTCGAATACTCTTCATTATATTGTCACCATTCAACTGTTAAACAGCTCAAAATAAAAAAGGGGAATGTATGGATTATAATTTTTACTTATTCAAATGTTTGACAGAACAAATGCGTAAAGAGTAAAAACCAAACCTGTGAACTGTTTCTAAGAAATTCAAGGGATCCAATTCCTTCACCCCCGCCAACACTAGCTGAAAGCGGTTCCTGCAATGTTTTAAAAGAACCTAGATAAGTCCAAAGATAATTTTTGGAGTCTTTTCCAAAATTGAGTATGTAATACCTGAGGGAACATATTCAATGGCGATGTATTTGGTGCTCCAGACAGAGGAGCTCCAACAGATTCAGTAGGTAAACGAGCTGCTGGGACAGCAACTTCTGCAGTTTCAGGTATACCCTAAGCAAGATAAAGAAATGCACAAAACATAAGCTGATTGGTAAGGTGTAAGCCAAAGCTTGCATCAGAAAATAGTCTGAGCTTGAAACATACAGAGTACAAGTATTCCACAGCTCTCTCGGGATTGTTGTAGGCAGCTCGAAGTGCACGATTGATGGTTTCTTGATCCCAACTGCCGCCTCCCATATCCATTATTTGTTGAATAACTGGATCGAGATCAGTTCCAGCAACCAAATTTGAAGCGGCTTCACCATAGGTATTAGTTTGTGCACTGCAATACAGATGAAAACTTCTAAAGTCCCAAAACACTAGCACCATATGTTACTGTTTTGCATACAATCTCATTCGTGAAGGTAAAAAATCATATAGTAACATGATCATCATAGACAATATCCAAGACATTGCTGGCCCACACATAATAGATAAGCAAATGCATATTGTTTACTTCAACATGTGAAACAAAAATTTAAACTTTCATTGGAAGTAAATATACTAAGAGTTTGGAGTTGTTATGGAACCATGCACCCTTAAATCTTTAGGAATATCAGTTTCTTACCTTGTTTGCCTATCCTAGGGCTTATTAGAGAAAACCCTAAGGTCTCTGAAATAATCTGGAAACTTTTTACTTGTTATTAACTTAATATTTAGTAATCTGTTCACATTATATGACTACAAGTTGAAAATAAAAATAAACGAACTCCAACTAAAAGAGAGTTCTGCAAAAGACTCTAGGTTGGGCCTAATTTCCTAACATTGTGCTCCCCCCTGAAGAATGGGAATCACCTCCTGTGTGAATGTAGGATCTGCTCTTCCCTTTGAGGTATTGAATCCAATCTCTTGTTCTAACCAAAACAACTATCTATACTGATGTCTGAGGGTGTAAGATTTACCAGAGTTGTAGCCGAGACTAGAGGTGAGCATTCGGTTAAACCGGACAAAACCAAATTGATTAAGATGAACCGAACTACAAACCTGTATTAAAAATATTTTACGAACCAAACCTAACCGAATTTTGCATTCCGTTAGTCATGTGGTGGCACGAAAACTTGTAGACACTAACGTTTCGCATAACCGAATTTTGCATTCCATTAGTCATGTGGTGGCACGAAAACTTGTAGACACTAACGTTTCGCACTTCTGTTTCTGTCTCAGAAATCTAAATTCACATTACATTACATTACATTTGGCTTATGTTTCCTCAGAACAGAAACATTTCCAGTCCCGCTTCCGTGCTACCTAATACCTATCACACTGCTTACATTTGTGGGTTATTATATTCAGACTTCCACTACAATACCTTCATTTAATTCACTACAAATTTAAGATTGTTTTACAGGACCTACCCTAAAATATCAAGGAAAAATAATTTTGACAGCTCTTTTGCCTGTTTTTATGAATAGCCAAGGCTCATTACAGAGAACCTCAAAGTCACTTAAATTTTTTTGTGGAATAACCTAATATATTACTTAAAAAACAACTAACTAAAATGGAATTCTTATCCAGTCAGATAACAAAATCAGTATTTTAAATAAATCAAATAAGTTAGGCAAAAGAATTACAGCTAGATAATTTGAGCCTAGTTGCCAAACATAAGATGAAAACCGCATGAAGAAAACAAGCGACAATAGTTCTGTATGTGTAAAAGTGGCCGACACAATGTCACGACTTCAACTTTATTTTCTATTTTCATAGGGTTCAAGACTCAAGAGAATTAAGAATACACCGAGAGAAGGATGCCTCCACTACACTCAAAATGAAAGAACACGAGCATATTAACAAGGTATTTCTTATGTACAATAGACCAGGGTACCATTTTCAGAACTGAATCATACTGTCCGGAGACAGACGTCAATTACATGTACGATCCTAGTCAATGCTGTGAATGCTCATAAATAATGCTATCGGCTATCGCCAATAATTAAGAAGTTCATGTATATTGAATGCATGATGATGAAATCTTATTTCATAATTTATATAAACCATAACATGGAAAAGTAAGTATACAGGTAGAAGATAGAGCACATACATAGATGTTACTGTGGCGGAAGAAGATGCTAGGATCCTGCAATAATTATAACAGTGATGTAGTTGATGCTCATAGATCTAATAATAAATTTAGTTTCACACTTACGATGCTTTAGCTTCAGCTGGTGGAATCGGATCTGAGGATGGTGCAGATGTTACTGTGCTTGAAGCAGGCTGCTACAAACAAATGCATGTAGGTTAACCAAAAGACGGAGAGAAAAGTTCTATTTGAAAACAAATAAACATGAAAACAACTTTACTTGGACTGACGAGACCCCAGCTCCTGAAGCTTTACTCTGTCAATCAATAGAAAATAATTAGATGAACAAGATGAGAAATGGCTGCAATGGAAAAGTTTGTAATAGTAATTTTCTCAATAAGACTACTTTGACCTCAAAAGAAAAGAAAAGCATTCTAACTTTAATTGAATGCAACTAGGCATATGCATGATATGGCTAACAAGAAATATCATAAACAAGTTAATCATTTCATGAAACAAAAAGTAATGAAACGGCCAACTGAAGCGATTATTTACGTAAAAAACGTAACTACATCTCATATTTGTTGCCTTTTCTTTCACTTGCCAATTACGGTTGTAGGCTAAATTGGTAAGGTAAGGCAGCAATCGTAAAAGGTTTTTATACTTTTTTACTCATTACGATAACCTGACCCCAAAGTTAAGCATTCTTACATTAACTGAACGTATCTACGCATATACACCAAAAATAGCATAAATAGATTAATCATTTCATGAAAAGAAAAGAAAAAGAAAGAAAATGGATATCTGAAGCGAGGAATCACAGTAAGAAACATAATTAAGTCTCCCTTTGTTGTGTATAACGAAATATGTCAATTAAATTTGTAGGGCGAAATATTACAAAACTCCCATATCAATGGACTCATAGCAATCCACTAGTATCGCTTCATTAATTTGTCACTTATATTTTCCATCTACTTGCGTATTGCAATAGAGAACAACGTAGCAATGTGAAAGATGAAATCTCATCCTCAAAATCAAAAGCCTATAAAGGACCAATAATGACACCCTAATCATAAAAAACTTCAACAAGTTCAACTACTCAATACATGATGCCTATATTCAAGTGGTTTTAACGTGTCATTGATATAATTAAAAAAAAAAGCTTAATATTCATCATATACTTGAAAAGGATAAGAATTCGTATGTTTCATATTAATATTTGTGATGCCGCCAGTACATAAATAATAATATTAACACAATAAAACAAAATGGATAATCATCATCACTGTGGCACCAAAAACAGTGTAAAAAGATTACCTTGCTGAGCATAACAACAAGAAAACCATCTTCAGTAACATTGTTTTGAGACAATGTAGTCTCGTCTTTCAATACTTTCCCATTGTAAATCAGTAACTGCTGCCCGCAAGGATAATTATCTTTTCCTTGGGCGTCTTCAATGTTCTTCTTAACGGCCATTACCTTAAACCAAAAAGCTCATATTAAAAGCCGAAAAATCTAGTCGGGCCGCACGTATCTCCTACATTTCCATACTAATTAAAAACATATCCAAAAAGAGATCAAATAAGCTGATTCAAATGCAATGATAAGCTCAAGGTAATCAGTTGATGAAAGTAATATATGAAAACAGGAAAGCAACTCACAGTATCGGTGGGCTGAACCCTAATTTCAAAATGGCTGCCTTTCAGAGTCTTGACGGTGAGCTTCATATCGGCGAATGGGAGAAAGAAGAGGTGGACGGAAGGATGAGGAGTAGAAACCCTAGAGAGGGTGGTCTGAGTTTATAAATCAAGGGAGGGAGAAACGGTGGTGCTGAAACGGAAAGAAAAAGAAAAGCATATCAGAGCTGTTATTTCCAATTTTATATCACAGTGGGCACGTCACCCAACCATGGACTTTAGTTAAAATTGAGCAAATATCAATTTTTCCGTTAAATTAAATGGTTGAAATTTAGTATTTGAGATTCTACGGACTAGATCTCACCAATTAATTATCATTTGTTATTTTACTGAGCATTTTATATTTTTCATTTATTTATCATTTTAAAGATGAATAAATAATTAATATCTTCTTAGAATTTGACATAATACATTAATGTTTTTTTTTTTTGTGTTTTAAAAATCTAATTTATATTTTGTTATGTTTCATGTTTTTCCATTATTACCCCCTCTATGTATTATTAAATCTTTTCTTTTAAATATAACGAATGTTACATATATTTTTTATCAATATTTGTTTAAGTAGTTATCACGTCTACTGATTTTGTAAGGTATTTCATGAATTAATTGCCTTTGTACTTACTTTTGCACATTTTATTACGTTTGTCTTATGGTTGCGTTAGAAAAAACAAGCATAAAATGGATAAATTAAAGAAAAATTGAATGTCAAAACAAAATATCACAAGCAATAGTCATTTTGTTATAAATATACATCTCGTTAAATTTTAATAAAAGAGCGACATAATATCATATAAAAGGATTTAACAATATAATAAAAGTAAAGTTTAGGGAGATAGTAATGTGAAAATGTAAAACATATAGAGATATAAATTAGTTTTTTAAAACACGAAGAGGTACTAGTGTATTATGTCAAACTTGGAGGATGTTATTATTATTTACCTTTTAAAATATACAACATTTAACACTATTTTCTTCTAATTTATCCATATACTAATTGGGAAAGAGACTAAGTATTTAAAGTTATAGGATAATAATTAAGAAGAAAATGAATTTATAATAAAGTAAAATGGACAAATAAGTCATTTTAATATAAAATAAATATTTTATTGATTTTGATAAAAAAAACCTAGAATGATAAACTTTCGACATCGAAGAGAACAGTTCTTAAGTGTGCTCGCATCTTGTGCCTTTAAATTATTGCTCACAAGAATTTTATGAATATGCAACTACGTAAACGTTAAAAATATAAATAGCTTGTTTGAGTCTTGTGAAATTGATGTATAAGTATTGTTAAACGCTTTAAAACCATGTAGAGAAGATGAATTTTTCACGAAAAATATATTTTATCTTTTACTTGGTAAAATCTAATCTAATTAAAAGTAAGTTATAAGAATTTGCTTAATACTCTCATCTTGTATGTCATTAGATTCACTATACTATATGACTTATAAGTGAAAAGGTAATTTAAACTAGTTTGTTCAGCTTATAAGGAATGAAAAACAACTTCTTACTAAATGTTATGGCTGAAATCACCTTAACCTTGTACTAAAATGGTAATTTAGTATGTTTACAAAAAATAATTGAGTCTTCAATCATCTGAAAATCATCGAGTTACCCTTCGCATCTACAAATTTCACCAACTCAATCCCTCTCTCACTGACTCGTGTGATAAATTACTAGTGCTGATTTCACACAATTGTTATAGTTAATTAAATTCGTATATAGTTAGATGAACCATAACAAGGAAAGTTAAATATCGGTTTGAGGGACTTTTCAATACCTAATTTACGAATGAGCAAAGAATATCAATTGTGATGGTGAGTTATGTTAATGAAAACATGATAGACCGAGATTAAGGTGGCAACATAGGGCAAAGGGGGCAATCGCCCCACCCAAGCTACGAAAGATCTCCATGCTTAAATTATCTCCTGACAATTAATCTTTTCCATAACCCATAACAACAAGCAACAGTTTTTGATATAACACCAAGAAAGGATGTTCAACCATGAGAATGGAGAAGAGATATTGACGCTCTTAAATAAATCTTACATCCGAGTGTTAAACCAAATTTCGTTACAATCATTTGATGGTTTATCCGAGTGGAGCCATTCTTACTTGGTCAATGAGGGCATTCACCATTTTCCATTCCATGAGTAGGGGAGAGCAAAATATTTTAAAACCGAACCGAACAGACCTGAACCGAAACCGAACCGAATTCATTCGATTCAGTTTTCGGTTCATGCATTTTTCATATTTTCGGTTCGGTTCGATTTTCGGTTTTTGGATAAAAAAACCGAAAATATATAGAACCGAACCGAAAATCCATATTTTCATTTTTGATTCATCAATTTTGGGCATTGTTCTATGCATTTTCGGTTTTATGCATATTGAAGGCGTTTTTTGAGATTTAGGGGTTGTTAGATTTTGGCTTTTTTATATGTTTTCTCATCGGAAACGGGCCAACGATCCAAAATCACAGCTTATACTGTGAACTCCATTGCTTTTCGGCCAAAAAACATCGTTTAGGCCTTCAATTTTGTGATTTTTTTATTTTAGGGACCTAATTGCAATTTTTTAAAAGTTTATTTGCTTGCCTTTTAATTCCAGACTTTTAACAGGAGTTTTCCTAGCTTATTTATAAGAGAAAAATAATGTCAATTTTAATTTTTGTTCTCAATTAATTTTTCGATTTGATTTTAACAATGACATCATTATTATTTATTAGTTGAATTGTGGTTATTGGTATTGAATATGGATTTTGCCAAATTTTGTTACTGTTAGTTTTTATATGTTTACGGGCCAACGATCCAAAGTCACTACGGTGTGAACTCAGTCACTTTTCGATCGTTGAAGTTGCAATTTATTCATAATTTGATTATTAATTTATCGTTTCGAAGTTTTTCATAGACCGCTGCATCAGTTTAGGCATTTCGAAAAGTAGAATTTTTTAACAATTTTTTATCATTTTCGGTTTAACCATGTTTC
>CATIWQ010215694.1:0-10863 GCA_949673415.1 Euphorbia schlechtendalii
ACTTAAATTATAATTTTTTGAAGTTAAATTATAATTTTTAATTATTTGAAGTTTATTTTTGTAATTTTTTTGAATTGATTTTTTATATAAATATTTGTAAATACTTGAGTGAATTATTTATTTAACAAATTATTTAATACCAAAAAAAATTATTTACTATAAACATAATTGAATAATAATAATCGATTGTCATTAATTAAATAGAAAATACAAAGTTAGATCATTGATTCCTATGCTTGCCTTCTCCTATCATAGAAATGTTCCCAACCGTCAACACTAGTTTCATGGTATATAAACCAATTTGTAGGTATAGGTGGTAGTGGCATTCATTTACTAGATTTAGTCTAATGTAGTGTCTGGGATATTGTAAATGAGCAATACAAATTTCGCAAGACGGACGTGTAGCGGTTGATGGGGCATACAAAGGCAATACAGTATAACACTGAACTAAATTTGTTGGTCTCATTGAGTAACCAAAAAATATAATCACAGTGTTTAATAATGACGCTATGACATATAGGTCTTCCACCACTTCCATGTGGTACATTTCATCGTCAACGCATGCACGGCGATCCCAGCTAATACGTTCAATGGCTTCATTGATTTCAGTAACATATGGCCTCTCATAAAGCTCAGCATTGACGCGTAGTTCGTTTTCCATCATGTTTCTAACAAACTGATATTGATGTTGGTCGCTAAATAGGTAGGTTGCAACGACCCGAAAATCACAATTTTCATCTCCGACAACATCAACCACCCCTTCAATGAATGGCCAAACAGCTCGTGGAATTTTATTTTTAAAATAATACTCCTCGATTCGGATTCCGCGATCATCTGGAAAAACAGTACATAATTTTTTACCGTTATGATAGTATAAACAATAATAATATAAAGAAAAAGAATGACAAAATAGTTGTACAGATTATGTAGTAATTGATAATGTTCATACTTGTATTTGATGCATTGTCGACTGATGAAAATGATTTCCAACGAGTGGAGCCACTCTGTTGACTTGAATTTTTGCCACGTTCACAACGCGGTAGCGTATATTCCCAAACACTTTTATCCCTTCTAGTTGATGTACTACCTCTCGGTCTTCCCCTTACATTTTCATTAACCTCCGGCTCAACATAATTAGCATTTTCTGGATGAAGTTGATCATCCATTATAAATGCCATGGCTTGCACAACGATTGGATGTTGATCTCTCACTTGGTCGACCACAGAGTCAAAAAAATGATGAGCCTCGGACGGATGACTTGAATTATCATTTGTTATGTTCTTCTCATATCCTATAATGTCAAACGTTTTCCAGAATGAATGGATTTGATCAACAGAAATCGGTTATTCTGCATTCATTGCATCAGCTATGGCGCATGCCATGGGATACCATGAGTGGTTTGTTTTGCGCAATCACATTTATCATATACGTAGGCTCCATAACATTGCATTCATGCAAACTCTTCCCATAAAATCTCCTGAGCATGATGCGAAACACGATAGGACATATATTGAAAAGGAAAACCTGCCCTTACCAGGCATCGTTTAGTTCTTGAAATTTCAAGATCAGCCTTAAATATATGCACATATATAAATAATTACGAATAATAATAACAATAACAACAAAATGATACAGAAAATGAAATTTTTTACATGATCTCGGTTGCTTGTGATTCAATTAATTTATGGACCTTCACCTATATGGTATCTAAGGCTCCAGTAAAGGTATTCAGCCACTTCTTAAGCGAGGCATGTGCACTCTCAACTCTGCAATTTGAAGTATTTCCCATGTGCAGAACTTGATTAGTCCATGCAGCAACAAACTTTTCTTTGTAAATCAACCAGGTGTTTTGAACATAAAGCAGAACCCCTGGCCAATTTTCCCAAGAGAATTCCAATCGTCCTAGAGCCTCGATGTAATCATGTTCTATTTTAGCTTTGACAACTTTGTGCCATTTCCCTGACATAAATGTATTTGCAGATTCTTTCCTTCCCAAAAGTTTCGTTACTTTGTTCTCGACATCATGTTGTATATGCTAAAGACAAAGTAAATGTGTCGTTTTTGGAAGCATATCCTTCAACGGGCGGAAAAGGCCCAATTCACGATCAGTTACAATCACAGTTGGTCATAAAACTTCTCCAAACATGGTACGTAGCTTGTCAAGCGCCCATTCATAACTTTTTGCAGTCTCATCTTTCATTAGCGCATATGCGATAAGAAATTTTTTGTTTGTTGAAGTCATCCCCACAAATTCTACCAATACCATATTGTATCGATTCGTCTTATATGTTGAATCAATACTAACATAGTAAGGGAATGTCTGTAATAGATTCATTGACATTGGATGCGCCATGAAGGTATGAGTTACGAAACCCATTTCTGGATCAGCCTGAGTCCAACTTAAATAATTATGTTGCGTAGCCAAATGGTAAAATTGACCAATTACATCTCGATTTCTAAATGCCTCTTTGCGTATCTTGGTCTTTAAGTTGTACACTTGCTTCACTTTTATTTTATCATTGGGATATTTCACCCTTATGGCCTCTATGATACAACCCGACCTCACTTGTGCTGCAGACATTTCGGTAATCATGTCTTTTGCCTCTTGGCTCATTTTGGCACGCCCTTGTGGATACTTGTTCATGACATGATTGTGCATTCTATGGACTCCGGGTTCAACTCTGATGGTCCATCTACCAGTGTCTCGTGATTCGTCAATGAAAAATCGGAATGGGCACTCACATTTATCTGTCTTAGTGAATAGTCGTAAGGCTTGTGGTAACAACCTATCTTTGCCTTTGTATGGCTCACCTCGACTACATTTTATCAGTCTTCCACGTCTATTGTTCTTCCATGATGAAATCACCAACTCAAACCCATATTCCTGTGCAATAGCCCTTGCCCAGTGTAATGCATCATGAGGAGTTTCAAAGTGTTGGTCTGTAATAAAATGGCCATTATAGTTAATGCCATCTCTTTCACTCAATGGTTGTGATAAATTCATGGTATCAGAAAAATAAAGGTTTGAAACGAGAGAAGTGGATTTTGAGAGAAAGAAAGATATGACTTTCAGATTAGTGGATGTTATGAGAAAGAGTGTGTGTTGACTTGCATTTAAATCTGCCATATTTATACAGAGGGTGAACAATATAGCCATTGGGACTTTGCAGGGTGATATGACTACACACTGAGAGTGGTTTGATGACTCATAACTGGGATAAAATTGATTGTAAATCGGAAACCGTGAAAATATAGCTGTTAGGACTTTGCAGAGTGATGTGACAACACACTGAGAGTGGTTTGATGACTCATAACTAGGACAAAATTGACTGTAAATAGGAAACCGTGAAAATATAGCTATTGGGACTTTGCAGAGTGAAGTGACTACACACTGAGAGTGGTTTGATGACTCATAACTGGGACAAAATTGATTGTAAATCGGGAACAGTGAAAATAATAATAATAATAAGTAATTAACATAGTACTAATACTATTAATAATAAATAATCAACATAAACTAATACTAATAATAATAATAATAATAATAATAATAATAAAACTAATAATAATGTCTCATTGGGAAATTCCCTCATCAAATCTTCAAATTTTCCACATAGTCGCTCTGTCTCCTCTGCATTATATGGTCGGAAAGTGTTGTTGACATCCTGGAAAATGTCTGAAGCTCGGCTCATCCACTGTTGACATCCAAAAAAAGTCACAACATCGTATGATAAAAATTATAAAAGAATAATTTTAAATTAAATAAAACTCACATAATCACTGTTTGATCGCGGGTATGATGCTTCTCCTCGATCATGGCGCACAAGGTACAGATGGGAACTGCGTTGATACCAAATCAGATAATCATCAGTGCATTGACCTGGGTTTTATGTTGCTCGCAGAAAATGTGCAAGAGACATATTGGACATGTAGGGAAAATTACGCCACGAATCCACGGCCATCTTCGATGGAAACTTTACATTGTACAACATGTTCTTCGAACCCCTATAATCTGTCTCTGGTCTGAGAATATCCATTAGCCTTGGCTGCATATATCCTAGCTGTCTCAGTACTCGGCCAAGCATGTATGGCTCAATGACATCCCGATACTGTATCAAACCAATGAAAGTCGTCCGCGGGACATCAATAGTTGGATCAGCCCGATACAGTAGCCATGTAATCTGCAACGAGATATCATAAAAATTACACAATAATAATGCTTACAAAATTACACAAGCTTCAATTATAAAAATTTCACATACCTCTGAAGCCATCAATTGATCGATACATAACCGTAATGCCTCGTAGCATTGTTGTGTCTGTGGAAATGGTTCAGGTGTCCACATGCATACTCTAGGCTGCCCATCCCTAATAGCCAATCGCTGATGGGGGCGAAAGCAAGGAAAGTACTCGTAAATCCAAGCTTGGAGAAGGGTAAGACATCCTGTAATCTGCTTGGCATCAGCTCGGCTAGCCTCCCCAAGCTGGTGATACAAGTATGCCAAAGTAGCCGCACCCCAAGCATACTCTCATACAGGATCTATCTCATCCTTCACCTCCAATACACCACTAGGCGTAACTCGAGTTGCACTCTTATCTACAAATAAAATGGCTCCAAACATCAACCATATCTAAGAAGCCAACTGAGGATGAGCTGGTCGCTCTAAATGTTTAACACGAGATAATATGCCATCAACGGTAACTCCTCCCCCCTCCAAAATCGAATTGAGCATCCGCTCAATAATACCCAACACCTCCATAACTGCAATCTTATAAAAACGAGAATCTCCATCCAAATAAACTGGATGTCCATCTACCTCAAGTCCAAGGATATAGTAAACATCATGCCTCATGATGGTCATCTCTCCAAAAGGCATATGAAAGGAGTTAGTATCAGGCTGCCAACGCTCCACAAATGCAGAAATCAATGTAGAATCAATGTGTTGATGCACAATGAAAGGCACATGGCTTAACCCAGTCCTCTCAATAGTGTTCTTCGCTGGCGCTTTCATGTCTTTCAACCAATCCATCAAAATATCAAACTGCTGAATTCTGTTATGACATCTCAAAATCCCTCTACTACCAGTCCCCTCCCATATATGATGCGCAATATGACCCAAAAAACTCGGAATTGTGCTCGACTCATTCGGACCACCACCTACAGGAACTGTAACTCTCCAAGAATTGTCATTCTTCTTACTATGTCGAGACCTACTACTCGAACTCGATGAACTGACGAATCTTCCACCATGACCCTTCGAAACAATAACGGGTGTATCATCCGCATCATCATCATCATAGCCACCGCCATCATCAAACAACGAATCACAACCATCACCCCCGAGATCCTCATCCCGTGCCTCAACGTCAGTAAATACATCAAATGGGTCTGGTAACAGCATACTAGCGCTGCCAATAAATCATGTGCCACTGTCTCAGCATCTGTAAACTGATGTTCTCCACGTCGCGCTGATGCAGTAAGTTTAGAGCTTTCGGTCATCGCTTTCCCGATTCTTGAAATATCTACTCCATCACAGCCTTAGATTTTCCACCTTCTCTACCCTAAAACAATTGTTCAATTAAGTTTAATATAATTAAACTTACTCATTAATGCTTAAACTATTTTTCACATTCACTAACACATTAACTTAATTTACTTTTTTCTATAACTCTATGAATGCCATAAACTAAGTTTCACACTAAACAAACAATATAACATATTAATTATAAAAATGAAATAATTAATTTATCATAAAATACATTTATTCAAAATTCTATCTTACTTTATGTAATTGAATAAAGTTAATTCTTTACTCAAATAAACTAATTTTACTCAAATAAAGTTAATTTAATATCCTATCTTACATTTATTAACTTACATAATTTTTTTCACTTATGTAATGCACTACTTACAATTTTTTAACTTTACTATTTCACTTATATCACATATAGTTCAACTACGTAACTAATTAATTTGTTTTTTTCTAAAAAAACCTAATATATAACTAAATAATTAATTTTTCAATTATGCATAACTAATTAACCATAATATTAAGAAAATAATTTTTTTAAAAAAAATCTCCGATGGGGATTCTGTTCGCCTACAGCGAACCGGATTCCGGCAAACAGAAATCCCACCGAACAGCTGTATAAGCGGATTCCGGGTCTGCTAGTGCAGCGATCCAGGCAGACCCGGAAACCGCCATGCTTGAGGCTTAGGCGGACCTGGGGTCCGCCAGAGTTGCCGCACAGGCGGACCTGGTGTCCGCCTACAATGGGGAACAGGCGGACCCGGTTTCCGCCTGTGTTGCGGCACAGGCGGACCCGGTGTTCGCCTTTGTTGCGGCATAGGCGTACCCATTGTCCGCTCGTGCTGTGGCACAGGCGGACATCGAATCCGCCTATGCCTGCTGGAAAGTTCCAGCGGGCTGCTGGAACTTTCCAGCAGCAGTTTTGGCTGAAATCTGGCCAAAATAGTGGCTAGAACAATTTCTAGCCACTATTTTCGGTGATTTTAATGTTTGGATTTTTCCGATTTTAGATGAAATCGAAGAAAAAAACTTACCCGAAGTGATTGAATGCGTTGTTGTCGATCCATTGTCGAAGAAATCGTTATATTTTGTGTTTAAGAGAGAAAATGGTATGCTAAAGATTAAATATAGGGTTGGGGGTATTATGGTCGGTATTTGAAAAAATACAAGCGACGCTAAGTAATACCGGGTGGTGCACAACAATTCAGTTATATTATGTGGTACAAATGGAATTAATTTGTAGACAAGAAAAGGTGTTGAAGATGCTAAAGAAAATGAAATGTGAAGAAGAAAGGAGAAACATGGGTAGGTTTTTTTAGCTATTAATACTTATAGTATTTTATTTTTAAAGATGGTTAAAAACAGTTGAAATTAAATATTTATAACAAATTGTTTTATTTCAAAAAAGCAAAAGCAATTGTTGAATAGTTTGCTGAACGCGAACTAACTTATTTAATTATTAAAAGATAGATTTATAATTACTTAAAAAGGATAAAAACAAACATTTGAATAAAAGTGACAGAAGTAAAGAAGGCAGGGGTCTGATATGTTCAAAGCCAATAGAAAAGGCAAAGAATTAAACTCAAGTTAGAAAAATAAAAATTAAGTAAATTGAAAAACAATAAGATTAAAGAAAATGGTGTTGCTTGCTTTGACTGCCTCGTAAATCTTGATCAAATTAAAGAAAGGGTAGAATTGTAATATTTCCTATGAAAAACAATTAAAGAAAAAAAGGGAGTAAAGTAAGATCTTGCTAGAATTCTTTTTATGTTTTCTTGACCAATTCCAAGATACTACAATATATTGTCATAAAAATTTAAAGTTTTAAATTGCATCATTCTTCATTTGTTAGAAATAATATGGATTCCTTCAACAAATAATTATTTAACTTTTTTATAAATTACAGTTCTTAAATCGGTTGAAAATATAATGATATTTATGATTTTTCTTATAAAATGATTTATTGTTAGTTTTGAGAGTGTAATTTGAAATGAAATGTTGATGTTAGAATGAATTGGAAAGAGTCATTGTATCCTAAATAACATGAGCTTTTCTAAAAAGGGTAATTGTTGGACCGAACTCGGCCACCACAGTTTAGGTTCTTTTGCCATGTTTGTCATGTTGTAGGTTAATCAGGACTTATATGCCTTAAAAAAACTGGTGTATATTCAGGTATGCATTTTGAGTGCCCAAAATGATTAAAATGGTATGTTGGATCAATCCTTTAGCTAGAGTTGTTTAATTATTGTTTTAATCTCCAACCACTTGTCAACAAAATTAGAGTCCACGTTGATAAATTATAATGCTCATATCACATGATTAACATTATGCTTAGTGGCATACGAGGGGTTTGGCACGCCTAGACTCGGCTCCAAAACATAAAAATAAAACACCTTAAGTCGAAAACGTCTTTCTTCTTATATCCCACAAATTTGAAGATTAATTTGTCTCCCAACTCATATATATTGGTCAACGACTCATTGATTGATGGTTTACTGTAATCAAGCTTAGAAAGATATCTAAACCAGCCAAATAATGAGAATAAGATTAAAAATAAGGTAATTAATGAATAACAATATATATGACTTCATAATTTGATTGTTGAATCTGTAAAATTGGTGTTCCCTCAATATCGTGTACCACTTGATTTAATGAGATATTTTGGAATTTCAGCTAATGAATGGACATTTGATTACAAATATTCCACTCATTTATATTCATATATGATATAATATTAATTTGAAGGGAATTTAATGTGTACTAGGGTCTATATTTATTAACAAACGGTCCATTATTTTTTTTTGCAAGAACTATATCCACAAAAGTTCACGTCTTAACATTATTTCTTCATTAAATATAGTCATAAAAATTAATTTATGGATTTATGAAAATAAAATTGAAAGTTTTCAAGATAAATGGAGTGGACCATGCAAGCAACAAGCAAGGGGTGTGAAGATATATTATATTTAGGATATATTGATTTTCAAAAAATATTTAGGATATATTATAAATCTTTTTTGCAATCATTTCCTCAAAGAAATCAATCAATCATAACAAAAAATTTCAATCTTCTTCCTCTTCTATTAGATTTTGGTTTTTCCTCTTCCCTACAACGAGGCAAGCATGAGCATCCAAACTCTAACTTTTTATCATTTTTCAATTGAATCTGATAACTGTGGTTTCCCCTAAGGTTCGTTTGGTTGGTGTAATAACTATTCCGTTGAATAGGAGAAAAACGAATGGGAAAAAAATGGAGTGTTTGCCTAGAGTCCGTCTTCGGGATGGAATAACTATTTGATGTAGATGAGAGGGCTCTAGTTTATATGAAGAAGTTGGATAGGCAAAATTGTTGATTTTTACACTTTGAGATTTCGGTGAATAGTTACCTTATTCTCATCGGAATCGGCATTCTGGAATAAAATCATGGCTATGCATCGCTCAAGGATTGGCTCCACACATCAACTGGAGCCCTCGATACTGTATGGACAAAGGTCGATAGACAAATTCAAACACAAGAAATAAACATCAAGTAAGTACATTTACTAATTTCATGATAGTATTTTGACATTTTTTAATAGTTTACTTATTATATTAGTATTTGTAATTTTGTAAGGTTGAGCTTGAACGGTCACGAACAAAACGATGTGAGATGACCTCAGGATTTCCTTTTATGCTGTTATCATTTAATGTTTCTCATCATGCCCAAAAATTGCTATTTGATGAATACCAATTGATGTTGCAATGGGGAGCCGTAGTACGTGATTATTGTTATCATGCATTACGGAATACTCATGGACAACATCAAACGTGAATGGTCCGTGTGCTGAAATTTGTATTGCCCATACCGGATCAATCTTGCAACACTTCTTCAGATTAAATTTACAAGAAGATTGTCCACTTCCTCCTATTGCTAGTACGTGGTTTAATGATCGTAAGGAGAGTGTGATTGGGTGGGAATATTTGTATACATGGAGGCTGCAACAGTGGCAACAATTATGTAATTAAATTCGTACTTATGTTTTAATATTATGAACTTTGTATTTTATTGTGTTTATAGAATTTATCAGTCATAAAATATATTTCCATAGTCAAATTTTTAAATTCGTACTTATATTTTAATATTATGAACTTTGTATTTTATTGTGTTTATAGAATTTATCAGTTATAAAATATATTTCCATAGTCAAATTTTATATGTGCAATTAAAAAATCGAAAATAAAATTTTTTCAAAAACTTTCTTATTTTACCCCTCACCCAAATTTCTCTATATAACCCCCCCCCCACTTCACTAACTTTTTTTATATTCTTACATCCTAACTTCAAATTCATACACTAAACTTTCTCTACAATTTCGAAAAAAATTTCCGCTGACATGGACGGACGACGGAGGAAAGGAAAAGCGTCGGCTCAGGTATTTTTTCGAACTTCGTTAAACATCGGGGAAATTATTTCAGGTCAATTTTTTGGCCGGAAAACAATTGCAGAATCCGGCGACGGAAACTGCAACCGTCGCCGGAAAATGCAAACTTGTTCGTTTCCGGCGGAAACGAACCGGAAACGGTTCGTTTCGGCCGGAAACGAACCAGGGACTGGTTCGCCGGCGAACCAGTTTAGTTCGTTTCCAGCGCCGGAAACGAACCAGGACTGGTTCGCCAGTCCCTGGTTGTTCGTTTCCGGCCGAAACGAACCGTTTCCGCCGGAAACGAACAATCCCGTCGTTTCCGGCGGAATTGTAGTTGGCCGGAAAATAATTCCGGCCAACCATATAGTCGGCCGGAATTATTTTCCGGCCAGCGACGTGGGTGGCCGGAAAATAATTCTGGCCAACCATATCATCGGCCGGAATTATTTTCCGGCCAGCCATATGGTCAGCCGGAAAATAATTCCGGCTGACCATATGGTTGGCCGGAATTTTTTTCCGGCCAACTACAATTCCGCCGGAAACGACGGGATTGTTCGTTTTCGGCGGAAACGAACCGGAAACGGTTCGTTTCGGCCGGAAACGAACCGATCGGTTCGTTTCGGCCAACGAACCAGGGACTGGTGGTTCGCCGGCGAACTAGTCCTGGTTCGTTTCCGGCCCCGAAAATGAACCAAACTGGTTATTTTCCTTCGGAAATGAACCGATCGGTTCGTTTCCGGCCGAAACGAACCGTTTCCGGTTCGTTTCCACCGGAAACGACCAAGTTTGCATTTTCCGGCGACGGTTGCAGTTTCCGATGCCGGATTCTGCAACATTAGGGTTGGCCGGAAAATAATTCCGGCCGACCAACCCGCTGGCCGGAAATAAATTCCGGCCGACGGGTTGGTCGCCCGTCCATGTCGCCGGAA